>QFET01005444.1:32467-84959 GCA_003316355.1 Tuber calosporum | reverse complement strand
AAGCAATAACCAACATCAAGTCAGTTGTAATAGTAGAAACATAATAGGATTCCGTTACACAGCCCCCGTGCCAGATCAGGTCCCATACGGGGTGTGGAAAAACATAAGCCGGCTCAACGAAAACATACTACCCTGGTTGGTGGAGGACCTCCTGAGGAGGGACATTCACCCCCCATGCTTGAAAGGGTCAATAGGCCTAATCCTGCCAAAGCCGGGAAAGAGTGACTACAGGGAATGCTCGAGTTTCAGGGGAATCGCGTTGATGCAGACCTTCTCAAAGATTGCGGAACGTATAATCAATCGGCACCTTATCACAATTGCGTTTAAAACTGACATGTATTGCATTAACCAGACTGGGAGCCTGCCACAAAGGTCCATAATAGATGCGGTACTATCACTGAAACACTGGGTGAATGAGAGTCAATTCGCCTGCAAGTCGGTATCCACAGTATTCTTGGACGTTAAAGGGGGTTTTGACAACGTTAACCACAAGAAGCTCATGGGGATCCTTGAAAGAAACCAACAAGTCCCAAGATACATAATAGATTGGATACGGAATTTCGTGGCATTCCGAAAGGTTACACAGGCCTATCGGGGCAGCTCACGAACGGAATATAATATTGATCGTGGGATCCCCCAAGGCTCCACCTTGTCCCCGCTCCTCTTTGTGATATATATGTCCGTGGATTATACTTTGCCGATAGCCCAGAGGAGAGCTTTTCTACCTCTTATGTGGACGACTTCCAGATTACAGTTGCGTCCAAATCATGGTAGCGGAATTCGCGTTTGCTGGAGGGTGAGGTGGAAAGGATCAATGGCAGAGCAGAGGATCTGGACCTTTCCTTCAGTATTGCAAAGACAGAATTAATGCAAGGGAGAACGCCGTGAGAGAGGCAAGAGGACTCCTAGAACCCAATAAGCTTTCTGCCTCACTTTATTCAGCCAGCCGGGAGAGTGGTAAAATGGCTAGGTTTTTGGCTAGGCGATAATGAATAACAAGGACATATTTTACGACAAGAATGGCCCTTCCAGAGGCCGCCTTCTTTAGAATCCAGAGAGTGTCGATGCCAGGAAAAGGACTCTCACCATACGGGGCGAGAAGACTGGCTAAGGGCATCCTACTGCCCACCATGCTTTATTGGGTGGAGATCCACTCCCCAAATATCACTATGATAAACAAGATGCAGAGGTTTTGGAACCGAGTCCTTAGATGGATAACCAACACTTTGTTCTCTACCAACCTGATGGCTCTGTCGGCAGAGGCTTGTTTAGCTCCAGTCCGGCTTTACCTGTTACAAGCTTTTCTGATGGCAGCGGTTTGCATAACTTCCGCTATTCCAGAGAACAATATCGCGACTACGATGCTGCCAGGTGGTTTTCCACTACCAGACAGCATCAGATACCCTACGAATAGGAGGAAAGCTTTTGACAGGTATAGTGGTCTACGCCCAAAGGTTTGGGACTCAACTTCTACCACCTCAGCCCATGTCCGCCTCCCGATTGATGAAATTAGGGCTACTGGTGCCGGGATATACCCTTCGAGGCCCTATCCGGTAAAGCCCAACCCACTCACGACGGGACAAGAGGACGCTGCTTAGGCGTATATTGAGGCCCGCGACTGGGTTAGGAAAAAGTTGCATAAAAAGTGGGTACAGGACCCGTACCCGGAGTACTATATATCTCGACCACCATACAGCGATTGCTGGACTTTCATCATGCTTTCGAAATTTAAGGCCGCTTGGATACACCAGTTGAGATCGAATAAGAGTTACATAAGAGGGCAGGGAAGCTTGTCCAGCCAGGGCAAGGATCTGATTTGTGACTTGTGTCTACAGTCGGTTCAATCGTTTGAACACGTGATTACTGTATGCCCCGGCCTAGTTCGACCTAAGGAAGGCGTGGATCATGGAATGTTCGACATAAACCCGGGATCGTGCCTGTGGGAAAGAGGGGATAAGGGGAAGGCCTTGATGAAGGGTTTTGTTACCATTATAACACAGAATAGGTTAAATTTTCCAGTTAGGGTGCGTGTTTTTCCTTTCACGAGAGACTCGGACTTGAGGTCCTGATTTTGAATTTTGCCTTGGTGCTGATAACTTGATATTTATGATAGTCTTTCTATTGTTATAGGTTAATTTATCAGAGAGGTGAAGTTTCTTATGTTAGGGGGGTTTTTTCGGCCATACCTCTGGGTGACGGCCAGGATTTTCCTCAACTTAGTACGAATAAAACCATGGATTTAACAAAAAAAACAACAATCCGTGATATCTCGCCAGATCTGGTAGTTATCAGGGCCGGGGAGCTTTGAAAAGGAGCTCAGTTTGTAACTGGGTGCCCAACTAAGTTTAGAGTTGTTGGCATAAGATCTGGGGTTTGGTGCAGGAGTTTCAGGGGGAGGAACTGTGGTTTCTGCCGTGGCCATTTTGGCTGGGTAAAGGCAAAGTGACTTGGGTTGCCAAGTACCAGTACTTTGCTTTGCACTGCCGAGTGGTTGCAGCTAGGAAATTGCACTTTCGGTAAGAACTCGGATTTAGTGAGAGAGGAAAACTTGGACTTTAGGGAGGAGTGCCAAGAATGTTTCGTTTCGCAAACAATGTTTCGTTTCGACGGATCTTTCGTTTCGAGCAATGTTTCGTTTGGAATGAAAATGTTTCGATGTTACACAAGAAATTTTTCAGTGGAAGAGGGTTCATTCGTTTCGGAAGGAATTTGTTTCCTGGTGAAAGAGGATAGCGTGTAAGTGTAAGTCGTATAGTTATGGATGGTCCAGGTCATAACCTCTTGAATGTTATGTATTTGGCACAATTTTATAGCATGAGTACGAAAATACAATACAGTATTAAGAGTAAACTATGTGCATGCTAGTGTGAGAAGTATTGTAGTATGAAGGTAGATTGGTAGTAGTTCTTGCCCTTAATTAACTAAATAAAGTAGTCAGCAACCAGCTATTTATACAGGTGCGTATCCTCCATGTACTCAGTAACAAAATAGGGTAAACATTGCAAGAAACCTAAGTGCGATCATGTTTGACCCTGAAAAACTACTAAGGAAATCCCAATTAAATATGCGTAATCTGAAGTGGTGTGCAGTCAATAAACTGAAAGATAACACCTGATACATGACTGGTAAAAGGTCACTATACATGGAAAGTTAACCGAGAAATCCCCACATAAAATAAGAAATGTATGCCATAATCGCTAATCATTATCATGAAATATAACTGAAAATATTATAAACTCTAACTGTAGTAATGTCCATAGTTTTCCTGAGTAAACTAGAAATAACCAACCAGAGATATACACATTATTACTGTAGGAAATATACATATGAAACGAATTGAAGAATTTGACCAAAAGGAAATGGTTAGAATAGGCAACCACTGGCTCGACTAGCGAATTCACCTAACCTTGGAGATGATGACCCTAGTTCAGATATGGTACTAGCCCTTCAGATCAGGAGGTAAACCATCCCGCTAACCTTAGCCAGGTCAAAAATTAGTAAGCATAGCCCATGCCTGAGTAGACTGAGTGGGGCAAGCCTTAGCCTGAACAAACAGGCGATAATCTGATCCACTATTCAAGTTTTAAATACTCATACTCAGGATATGCTAGTATGGTTACTAAATTGCGAACTACTTGGGAGGCACTCATAGCAATGTGAGGATGATGAAGAATGTATGAAGTAAGCCTTAGGCAGAATGCAGGGCGCTGAGGTGGCTCTGTTTGTGGTAACTTATGACCAGAAAATCACTGGGGACTTCAGATTCCCAAAACATGTCAGTTATGACTTATCGGTAACCATTTGGGTTAACGTAACGGAACTATTCACTGTACTTCCTAAGGCACCAAAAAGCCTTGGCAGCGATAGAAAAGGTTTAATACACGGGAGACCGAGAGAGGGTGTGCCCGTCGAAGCTATACCAACATTATATCTCATGAGATATGACCTAGATAATAAAAGTATGAAGGCAGTTCGAAGAGTCACAGAAGTGAATGGATCATTCAAAGAATATCAAGGCCTACTCTAAAAAAGTAACCCCGAAACGAGAGACAACCGGAAAAGGAAAAGAGGGGAAAAATGCCAACCTAGCCTTACAACGGCAGGGAACAACAAGAGTAAAAAATATCTAGCTGCAAAAAAAGTAGGCTACAAATTGAAAAAACAACCGGAAGAGGGGAAAGGACCCCTGCTCTAGGACAGGTTGATCAGACTAATTGAATTGAAGCTGTTAAAAGAATACCAGAGGACAAAATTGAAGAGAGGAAAAAAGCCAATCCATACACACAGTGCACTTTGGCAAACTATCCTTAGAAGTGCTGAAGGAAACAGGCCTAGGTATCTGTGATTGGGCAGTGATTGGGAACTAAATAAACTCCCATATTGAAGACCTCCGGGAATGAAACCGCAGAAGGGTTTCCCAGCATACGCAAACTGGGTGAATCAAATCAACCATCCCTGAATATGGAAACTGGAAGACATTTATGAAACCTAAAAGGTTTCTCAGGCACTGGTAGCAACGGTGACTAGGTACACTGTTACAGACTATTCTCCAGAAATTCAAAAGAAAAAGGGCTCACAATTTCTAAAAGATCCTTCTAGAAGATATTCCGTACCTCTCCGTGGGAAACTAAAAACCAAGTGAGAATCATGATAATAAGCTAAACATCCAGGAGTGATGCAAACCTAAAAATGACATGTGAGCAAGCAGCGATTAACTTGGACTGCGGCTCCTGGTAGTCCGAGGTCAACTCCCGGAAACTTAAACTCAAAAAAAAATGTTAAGTATACAGGATTTATTGTATATCCTACCCAAGTACGGAAGACATTCAAAAAAACACATGTCTTTACAAAGAGTTAAATCCCGATCAAAGGCTTCACCGAAGAGCGGATATACTAGCACTGCCTAAGAACCTCAGAAGAATGACAAGGGGTTAGTGGTATAGCATGCATCATGAGAAATCTACCTGGAATGATAATTAATAACAGGTCAGCTTGATCTAGGGATAATGGAATAAGCTGAAGATGGTCTGAACAACTGGAAAAAAGACGTTGAAAGAGAGTGAGAAACTACGGCCATCTGGTAATACCCTAATAGGAGTAGGTTAAATCCATCCCAAACCTGGACTACAACTTTGTGGATAGGACGGTCACAATAGCCTAATCTGGTAAACAACGTGTTGTACAAAGAAAACTCAGACTACAAGAAAGCTGACTATCACCTAATGATATGAGTTCGCCTCCACTTAGGCAAAGGCAGGTGCTTGGGCAAAAGGGAAGTGTGTGGGAACCCTTGGGCATTTTGTAAAAACCGCTAGCAGTGGGCTTCCCAGTACACCAAAAAAGAATTTATTTTGTTATGTTTGTCTAAGGAGGCTGTAGTTGCTTTCACAAAGTGGGTGTGATGTCAAACAACCTAGTATCTGAAGAAACCAGAATGTTACAGCTGTGTCGCAAAAACAACCTGATGGTGCCGAAAAGGCCAATAAAAGAAACATAAACTGCAAGCACCCACAGCACAATAAGATAGATGCTAGGAAGGAAAGGCGACCATTGAAGTAAGCGGAAAAGGAATACCAGTCTGGGTCTTGAGAGACTCCGGACTTCATATTTGTCTCATCAATCAAGAACTGGATCAACAGTTTAAGATACCATATCATTAACGAAATCAGGTAATAGACATCCTCGCGTTTTAAGAAATCCGTGTTCCAAATGGGGGAAAACATATTACTGAACCAAGTCTATTAGAAATTGGAAAAAAAGCACGCAGGTGCCACATCTCCTGCAAGATAGCTGCAACTCAATAATATGATTTGGTCGTTACTTTTGCGTAGTGGCATCAGGAGTACACACTGGCAAACATAGATGATTCCGTTAAATGGATATTTAAAGACAACTGGTATCTAACTAAAGTTCTATAGTAGAGCGAGGGTTAGTAGTTCGAATAGGACCAAGCAGTAGTGTATGACCTATAAGAACATCATATGGGGGGGATAGAACCCGCACTCACACGAGAAGTAGTACTTCTACCAATGATAGCCGAACTCTATTAAAAGTTTAAGCAGGTTTTCCTAGATGAAATGGCGGAAATGCTAGAGGGAAGAAGAAGCTACTACCACACAAGCGAGCTCCTCCCAGGAGCGGTACCTCAGTATAGACCGCTCTATCACATATCGGCTGATCGGCATGAGCAGCTATTAACATACCTGAAAAAAATGCCGGGCCAGGCAAAGGTTATGGAGAGCCAGTCCCCAGTAGGGGGACCAATTTTGTTCGTTCCCAAATCTGATGGATCCATGAGACTCTTTGTAGACTACCATCAACCATATAAGTTGACAATTGGCAAAAATTATTATCTACCGCCAATGGGTGAACTCTGGAACAGAGCCGTAGTGTAATGACCACGGATCAGTTGGTATAACTTACCGAACCTGTGCCCAGCCAGTGGTCATGAAAGGACCTGTGAAGGAAAAGTACGAAATTCCTGCAAATTTGATATGACACCCATAGGTACCTTAGCAAAGGAAAGGTGCTTAGGTCTTCAGTTAGGTAGAGTATCCCTGGTAGGCTGTGTAACCCTGATCCACAAATGGGCAGAGCAACCCGCTTAGACATGGTAACCCAGTCACTAGGTTAGGTAGGATAATCCACTTAGACAGGGTAACTAGCGTGGCGGCTGTCGGGCCTTGTATATTCGCATGATGCTTTGCATCATTGTTGCCAGACTGCATATAAATAGTGGAGATGCTACAAGAACACTTCCGCAAATATAAATAGGGATAAAGCAGGCTTTCAGTTCAATTTAGACTATGATCACTACAGGTTACGCTCCCTTGGACTTCATATATCAAAAGAGCGATCCCCAGTTACCCTACTCTAATATTGCACGAAACGCAAAACTCTCCAATAATCACCCAGATTAATTGGGAACGTTTTGGCAACATAACACCCCCTAATAGGTCGCAGTGTTCCCAATTTGAGTCACCATAGAAAAGCTCTGCAGTTAATATAAGGCGAGCAAAAGCGGTGGATGAAGGGTGTCATGTAGCACAGCATCTCACACAGCCGTCCAACTGATTGGATACTCTCTACTCTGTATATATAGTAGTAGGTGATGGAGAACCCAGGCAGGTTGCTAGTATTGACACCAGTAGGCGCACAGAAGTTAACCAGGTACCTAAGATCCCCATAGGGGAAATGAGAGTACTTCAAAAAGGGTTTCAAGGAGTCTGGGAGATACGAAAGTATATCTGGATAACCCTCTACTACAAAAGCAGAAATAGCCTATGTCCAATACCATTACTCAGGCTCATTACAGCACTGGGAGGGCATTCTATCATATCACGAATGAGGTAGTTATAGAAGCATTAGTTATGGGTAGCCCCTTATGAGCTAACACAGTAGTGCCACTTACCAGGCTAGTTAAGTAGTCACTAGCATAGCTGCCAATTGGATGCTTAGAGAATGTTAAATACAAAGCTTCTATAGAGAGAACTGCGGCAGGGTATATCACTCGTAACTAAGAGATTGAGTCCCATGTCCCCTTAACACTAGACCACAGACAAGACAACGATCAGAAAGGGCTTTTTCTGCTGCAGACATAATTGAGATGCATTTCACAAAACCAAGAAGGTTGGTTGATTCTGTTACATATATGGAAAAATGGTACAAATAATATAATGTGATAGTATATAGAACTGGGAGGTTACTATATAACTACAACCCATGATAGTAAGAAGTAGTGTCTATTGCAGAACTACTCAGCCTCGGTAAAAGAGCCAGACTCCAAGAAAGTAGTCCTAAAACTCTTAATAATCGGCATGCAGATGCACTTGAGTGGATATATGATTAAAAGAAGGCCTCTCTGACTAAGGAAATGCTATTCCGTAAGATGTTGGCAATTGGGCTACATCAACTTGAACTTAGTTTGTTTCCCAAATGAATCGAAGGCTATATACTGGTGGAGTGCTAGACACTCAGAAAACAATAAGTAGTTCGCGGAATCATTTGACCGAGCGGGGCATTCATTTTCATGGTCAAATACTGTTTCCACCTTCGATCACTGAGGCCTAGGTGTCAAAGGATGCTTCATCTATAAGGCTAACATAAGTACTGGAAAAAGTATATAAATAGGTAGCTATCCCCATAGTTATGGGATCATCAAGCAACGGAGAAGAGTCCTTGAAAATATATTCTGTTATTCAGCTATTAAGTTATCATACCTTAAAGCCTTCGAGAACCTTTATCTTGTATCATACATTAGCGCAGCTTTCGTGATATTTCTCTGATTTACTCTATACGAGCACTGATAAGGTAATTCAATAGTACGAAATTGGCTACCCCATAACACCATATTCTTATTCCCTGGTCACCAAAGCTCCACAGTATTCCCAAGGGTATTGTAATACATGCCTAGAAAATACCACCACACTCCAAGGTTTCCTTAGTGCAAATATTGAGGGCACTGCTAACCTCTCATCTTTGATAACACATTTCCTATCTGCTGTGAAGAATAAGCTATTGAACTCCGTGCAGTGGCTTTCCACCATCTACATCGCATAGGGCGGAAATATACAGAATATATCTATCGACAAGAAAGAAAGTGAATAACGGCCTTTATAAAAGGGAAATAATAATTTACCGTATCCTTAGGTTGAAGATAAATCTCCTGCGGACCGTGCTGATATACCGCATTTGAAACTATTGAACTCTCTTAGCTCACTAATAAGATCTATTTGTCAAAACAAGCGGCTATGGCTATGGCATGTGATGACACACCGATTCCTAGTTCTTTGGGGCCATGCAGGATGATTGAAGAGGACGATACTGAATCAACCTCTTCTGCTTCCTTATTTCCGTCCAGAAGCTGTACCAGATCTACCATAACTCATTGGTGTCGACCACCTTTCAGGATTCCGTAACGTGCCCAGCAGGATACGAAACCTGTCAGTACTCAAGATAACTTCCAGGACAACATTATCTATGCCTTGCACCACCCAGACCGATTCTTGAAATAGAGTGCAGTCGTGATACCCATAGCGATCTCGGCATTATCATAGTATGCCAGGCAAGGATGCACAATTCTGTAATTATTGCAAAGCCGAATGGCTAGAGGTGAGGTTATCAATGATGATGAAATATCGGAAGGCCGCTGAGTACTTGGACAACTGAGTGGCGATATCGAAAGGGACCAGCCTAGGTTACGTGCCCAGGTTCCGGAAGAATTCCTACGCCAACAGGCTCAAGAGGAGCAACAAGCCCATGTCTCAGAAAAACCAAGGATTGAATACTGTAAAAGGCACTAATAGACCTTAATACTAAATTAAATTAACTGGAACAGGAATGGACCCAAAGAATGAATGAGCAACAAGATATTGCGCTCAACAACATCGGCAACAAGGAGAAGGTATGAATACATATCTTGATGCACTAGTACGTCTACTGGTAGAGAAACCAGTAGCAGTACCAACTCAGCAGGAAATCGATGATGGTTATCCAGGGCCATCTAACCTAGGGCAACAATCGATGCTACAAGTACAGGGTACTATACCAATAAAAGAAGCAGCCTTAACACCTAGGATGGATAAAGGAAAGGGGGTTAACCGTGGAGGAAACAATCTACAACCTCCTCCACCACAAGGTAACCTGGGTGATAGCACTGACCCAGATGATGATGATAGGTCCGAAAGTGACGGAGAGGATGGAAGGGGGAAAGAGTGCAGCAGGCCGGAACAGGCTTGACGTTTGCTATCTATTCCAAGGAATTATGTACCTGTTGATAGGTTAACTTTGGGTTTCTTAGAACGTATCAGTGGACTTTCCCGACCAGCCAAATCAATATTGGCACCACCCTACATCTTTGAAAGAAATGACAACCAAGATGTGCGAAATTGGTTGACAGCCTGTGAGGCCTATTTCGATAGCAATCCTACAGAGTGGAAAAATCATGCAGATCGAATAGTTTTTGCCTAGGGGAAACAAAGGGAAACAAAGTGGCACCCTTTTGAGAGAAATACAGAAAGGTGATGGGTGGATTAGGTGGATATACACGAGAACTATACCATTGCACAGAGGATCGCTTCTGATAAGAAATTACTGAGCGATAGATCGGCATCGAGGAGGAACAACGAGCCCAAGAGGATATGCCCAAAGTAGTTTATCAGGGGAATATCGACACTTACCTTCCACTCCCCGAAAACCTTAACATCAAAGCAGGAGTTACTGGGATCAGTGGGTGGGTGCGAGTTAAAAGCAAACTTCCTGAAGAAATTCAGTGACAGTTATCCCATCAAAAGTTCCCCTATAATGAGCAATAGATTGAAAACATTCACGAGGTTGCCAGACAGGACGAGGAATTCATTTAATAGCGGAAACTATCCAAAGGAGAACCCTCCTGCAGAAGATCGTCCTAACGAATGCTGGATGATACTAATAAGGGGGTTACTATAGGGCAAGGATATACCAACCAGAAACCCAAAAATTACACCACATGATGGAAGTCACCGAAGACTAGCCTATGACCAAAGAAACCAGCAATACCGAATAAATATGAGCATACAGACTGGAAGAAGGGTCATGATGGAATTTCGCAGGATTTGGTAGATAAGAGAAAGGCAGGGAAGGAATGGACTCGCTGTGGTCTCAACAACCACAACTGGCGAAAATCTCTGAAGGACCAAGTAGTGGCCAGGGCGTTCGCTAAACACACAATAAAGGACAAACCGAAATTTCCTCATAAACCACGGACTGCAATGCTCTCATAAGAACTACTCTACCAAAAGTCAACATATACAAAGTAGACCATTGCCAAGGGTATGGGAACTATCGGACACAGAAATGTCCTAATGGCACCAAGAGCGATGGCGATTGGGTAGTCAGGGTACTGAGAAATCAGTGACCGAAATCGAAACAAGCGATCCCTCTAGGCTGTGGGAGAGAGTAGAACCAGCTTTCCCCAAATACTATCACAATAGGAGCACAGGAGGAGTTGTCCCTAGGTCCATAAGTCCTTAAAAGGACACGGTTAGTGGATAGACAGTGGGGCAGCGAACCTTTTTAAAAATGACAAAATGGAACGGACGCATCTTTGATCTTGAGAAACAACCAAGTGTCACACATATTCCAAGGACAGCAGGACTACAACCAAGTATGCTATGGAAATGACAAATAGTGCAAATGAAAGCTGGCGAGATTCTCTTCAATAATAAGAAACCAAAACGAGATGCTGGGTTATAGGACCCTACCCGGCATCCCAACAAGTGTCATGGTCCAATGAACCGAAAGGACATAAAATATTTTTTGATTTTTTGACTTGGTTTAACTTCATACCCCGGAGGGACCTGTAGTTTTAGCTCATCATTGAGCCCATTATCCTGAAAGCCATGTGGAGAAATGGCAGCCAGTTAGCCTGATTAAGGTTCCAGGGTTCTTTTAGTTCTGGAAACGGAAAATCTCCTTGAAGCATCCCAGAACGGCCATTTTAGTCACCGGGCTAGGGGATGATTTGGGCTTTGTCCTAATGGTACAATTATCCAATGCGTTGGCCTGGGTGGGGTTTGAACGTGTGACCTCAATCCAGATGCTTTTGGCAGGCCAATACCAAATGCAACCGACTAGACCATCACCCCTGCAGGCACCCACAGTATAAATAAAAACATCCTCTCATACTGAAATTTTCTTGAATTTATTGCCAAAATGCCAAGGTTTCAAAGGCCCATATTTCCATTATTGGATAAGCTATTCCAAATTCGGAAATAGTCAACCTTTTTGGAATTGAACAAATCTTTCGGAAATCAATTTAATTTTGGAAAACAAACTACCCTTTTAGCAAATTACCCTCAAAAATATAGCAAAGTTTCTGCAAAAAACCATGGCCTATATTACTGATAGCCATGGTATTTACTGATGAACAAAAATGCCCTGCCTAAAAATGATGTGCATATTTGTGCACGCATATTTCTTATAAGAATGAGAATTTTTAATTTTGAGGTAGCCCCTCAGCAGGGGGTAAAGAGGGCTTGTTGTGGGCCACCCAGAGTCTTTCTAATTAATTATTGTGTTCTAGTTCGTCTGAGGAGACCGCTCTGGTCGAAACAAGGCTGTGGTTGTCACGAACACCCAAACTAGGCAGCCATAAATGTCTTCTAAGTGTGGACGAACAGATATAACACAGTCGCATAAATGACAAAAGCTTGATATTGAAGAACCAAAACGCTATTATTGTCAGGAAGGCAATGGAAATCTCTATGTGTACGGAAAACGCTATAGCACAAGAGTCCTACTCGAGTCAGGATCGAATATTTTTGTCAGAAACGAAAAATTAAGAAAGGAATTGTTTATTCCTAAAGAATCCCTCCCGGAACCTAACCCGATTTTAGGATTTACAGGAGCAGAGTTCCCGGCTGGAAGAGATTATACCTGTCCCCTCTAACTAGAAATAGGAAAAAACAAACACTTCTCAAAAGTTCTTTGTGAAATTACAGCTACAGGAAATTGTGGAATAATAATTATGTTTGGGTGGTGGGATGATGAACATCCAATAACAGGAATACATAACTCAGGAAACTGAAGTTTTGAGGCACAGTGATGTCAGCTCTATCTCTTACAGGAAGATGAAGAAATATCTATCGAATAGGATGACCAGGTTTTGGAATACCCAGAGACAGTGGTTATTGAAAGAATTGTGAGAATTGATAATGAGGAAGAAATAGTCATTGATCCACTTCTGGCATACTACCATAACTACAAGGACCTTTGTCACCCGTCAACTGCGGCTAAACAACCAACTCATCAAATCTTTGATCTTGCTATTGACCTCAAACTGACATACAACCACCCAGGGGACCAATCTACCCGCTCTCAGAAAAACAGTTAAAAGCACTGAGAACATATTTAGATGATATGTTAAAACAAGAAAAGATTTCCCTCAGCAAATCTCCTGCTAGGGGACAAATACTTTTGTCCCAAAACCCGATGAACAACTCAGATTGCTAGTAGACTACAGAGGACTAAACCAAGTTACAATCTACAATAAATACCGACTCCCTCTCATGAAAGAACTATGTGACTGTGTCTAAGGAGCAACTATTTTCACCAACCTGAATCTCAAAGATCGATACCACCTGATCAGCATACGAAAGGGTGATGAATGGAAAACTGCTTTTCGCACAATATATGGCCTATATGAATACAAGGTCCTGCCATTTGGACTGGTTAATAAACGAGCAATATTCTAATCAATTATAACTATGATTCTAAAGGACTTCCTTGATGAAGGAGTATTAGTATATATCGATGATATACTCATATACTCTAGAAATCTCCAGGATCATGTCATCTTGGTAAAAAAAGATCTGGAAAGACTTCGGGATTATCGCAAGGCAATATCGTTGGTGAAAACCACATTTCACATTACATCGGTGGAATTTGCAGGGTGTAGTGTGGCTACTGAGGGAGACACCATGAGTGAGCGCAAAGTAGAGTCAATCAAGGCTTGAAAACTATCTACATCAGTAAAGGATATCCAGATCTTTATGAGATTAGCAAATTTCGATCAGCGGTTCAGAAGAAACCGTTCTGCAGTATGCGCGCTCATTACATATTTACAAAATAGAAACTCCTAGGACTTTGTTTGGGGAGAGTGGCAATAAGCATCCTTTGATGAGCTGAAATGGTGTTTCATTACAGCTCCCATATTATATATCATTTTCATCCTGAAAGAAACACAGTGTTGGAGAGGGATGCAAAGGATTTTGCGCTTGGTTGTGTCTTATGTGAATATCTGGATAAGAAGCTACATCCGGTTGCATTCCATTCCTGAAAGCTGACCCCGGCAGAGCGCAACTATGATATTAACGATAAAGAATTATTATCAATACTGGTTGCATTGGAGGACTGGCGACACTACCTTGCTGGGACTAATGAACCATTCACCATATATACCGATCATCAAAATCTACAAACTTTCTCACAACAAAGGCCTAGTCTGCATGACAAATCTACTGGGCTGCAAAGTTAATTGATTTTAACAATAAAATCATTTACTGACCAGGGACCAAAGGAGGCAAACCTGATACTTTAAGCAGTTGGCCAGAGTAACACCCTGAAGATAGAGCTGAGCATGCCAAGCAGGCTATACTTGAATCTCATCACTTGGAAAACCTTCATGATAAGCGAAGTTTGATGGTCTCAGTCACCTGGGGTAAAGAGAGCTCAGAATAGCTCCGACAAGGATTGCCAAAAGAGGAAGAGATCAATTCAGGGAGGATAAAAAGGCTACAACAGGTGGCAAGAATGCCAACTCGAGGTTCCAAGTTAGCGGCAGGTTATGACCTATACAGCACTGAAGAAACCATTAGTCCTGCAAGAGGGCAAGTACTTATAAGGACTGGTTTAGGTATCCGACTCTTAATTGGAACATATGCACGCATTGCAGTACGCGGTGGATTGACGATGAGGCATGGTATCTCTATAGAAGCCTTAATGTTGGATGCGGACTATACGGGGGAGGTTAAGATCCTCCTAGTCAACACTACTAAGAATCCTTTTCCAGTGCGCACTGGAGACCGCATGGCGCCGATTATTGTGGAAAGGATTGATGAGAGAGAATTTCATGAGGTCAAAGAGTTGGATGATAGTGAACAAGCATGGAAAGGTTTTGGCAGCTCGGGTATACAAATAGAAGTAATTCAATCACAATTATGTTTCCTACACTCTGATGCCAAACACAGGTACATGGACTCAACCGATATAGCCTTCCACCCAATATGCACCCAAGGACAAATCTTAATGTCTAATGCAATAATCGCAAAATGTGAGGTTACAAAATTTCATATCACCTTCATGACAAGGGTAAAAGTGAAGGCAAAGGAGGATGCAGAGTGGATGCAAAGGAAACAGGAGCTACAACGGCTACAGGATAAGGGCAAGGAAATGCCAAAACAAGGGACTATGACTGATGGAATGCTTATCTTCAAAGAACGCCTATATATTCCCCAGAACGAAACACTATAAACCGAGATTGTAAAAGGATATCATGAGTCAAAGGTTGCAGGACACTTTGGTCAAGAAAAAACTCTACAAATTATCACAAGAGATTTTTACTGGAAAGGAATTACCAACTGGATAAACGATTATCTACTGTCATGTACAGAGTGCCAAAAAGCCAAGGCACCAAGGCATGCACGCTTTGGCCTACTACAATCACTACAAGTACCATAGGCAGCTAGGGCATCTACCTCAGTAGATTTTATTACACAACTACCCAAATCTGCAGGACACAGTCAAATCATGGTTGTAGTTGAATAATTTACAAAAATGGCACATTTCATCGCGTTGGAAGAAAATTCGACCGCCAAATATGTCGCTCAGGAATTCCTCAAAAAGGTTTGGATACTTGATGGTTTCCCAACCAAAATAATCTCAGATATATATGCTAAGTTTGCAGGAGAACTTTGGAAATCATTGTGCAAAATGTTAGGTATAAAAAGAAGAATGTCTACTGCGTACCACCCGCAGACTGATGGACAAACACAAAGAGTCAACCAAGTGCTCCGAGGCTACCTTCGGACTTTTGTCAACTACGATCAGGATGACTGGTATCACCTTCTACCGTTAGCTGAGTATGCCTACAACAACTCAGTAACAAGTGCACATGAAGTAAAACCTTTCTTTGCAAACTACGGTTACCACCATCAAACAGAAAGGATGAAGAAGGATGAAGTCCAGAATCCAGGAGCTACTATGTATGCTCATGGGATTAAAACGATACATGGTAAACCAAATGAATCACTGGAGAAAGCTCTCCAGGGAATGAACACATACTATGACCGTAAGGCTCATGGTCAACCAGAGTTCCAAATTGGCTCTTTGGTTATGCTAAATGCGAAGAATATACGCACTAGGTGGTCATCCCAAAAGTTAGCCCTAAAATTGTATGGCCCCTTCAAAAACCTTTAACAACAAGGAAACCTAGCCTACAATGTGGAAATATCTGACCAATGGAAAATCCACGCGGAATTGCATGAATTATTACTGGAGCTATACAGAACATTAGTCCGACCAGGCCGAGAGCAACCACCCATGGCACCGGAAGAAGTTGAAAGTGACATAGAATGGGAGTTGTAAAAAATCCTTAAGAGTCAAAGAATCTCATTTGAACAAAGATTCTGAGGACGATTACGAAGAATATATGATCTTCGATATTTTGTCTAGTGGAAGGGATGTTCACAAGATGAAAACACCTCTGAACCACTGGAGCACTTAAAGCATACTCAAGAATTGGTACAAGATTTTCATGGAAAAAATCAGGAGATGC
Source organism: Tuber calosporum (assembly GCA_003316355.1). Classification (NCBI taxonomy): domain Eukaryota; kingdom Fungi; phylum Ascomycota; class Pezizomycetes; order Pezizales; family Tuberaceae; genus Tuber; species Tuber calosporum. Next base: position 68,647 of record QFET01005444.1, on the reverse strand, counting down.
TAAGGTTGGGCTAAGGGGTATCTACAAAATTGTTTTTCCTGCTGTGGCTAAGTTATCGCAGAAGGTTTTTTAACCCTACTAGAAGGAGTACTAAAAGGATCTATTTCTACAAGACTAAGCCGTTGAAGGGGAGCTGATGTTACACATATGGAAAAATGGTACAAATAATATAATGTGATAATATATAGAACCTGGAGGTTACTATATAACTACACCCCATGCTGGCAAGTAGTAGTGTCTATAGTAGAACTACTCAGCCTCAGTGCAAGATCTAGACTCTAAGAATAAGCACTAAGACTCTTAATAATCTGAATCCATATGCACTTGAGTCCATATATGCTTGAAACACAGCCATCCAGACTGATCAACTGGTATTTCTGTAAGATGTTGGCAATTGGACTATATCAACTTGAACTTAGTTCATTTAGCAAATGAATCGAAGGCTATCTACTGGTAGAGTTCTAAACTCCCTTAGAAGAATGTATTCAAGGGATTATTTGCCCCAGTGTGCCTTACTTTTTCAGGGTCAAATAGTGTTTCCACCTTCAATGACTGTGGCCTAGGTGTCAAAAGATACTTCATTTATATGGCTAACATAAGTACTGGGAAAAGTGAATAAATAGGTAGCTATCCTCATAGTTAAGTGATAATCTAGCAACACAGAAGGGACCTTAACAATATATTCAGTTATTGGGCTATTTAGTTATCATACCTTTAAGCCAGCGAGAACGTTTATCTTTTGTAATACTTTAGCCGAGCTTACCAGACTGTTTTCCGATTTACTCAATACGAGCATTGCCTTGGCAAGTCTAAAGTAACGAATTGGCTACCCGGTAACAGATTTTGCTTATCTGAGCGACCAGTTGACTCTTGAAGCTGACGCTAAGTGAGTCCGGTTTGATAAACTCTGACTGTGGAACGGTACTCATGTATTGTCAGAATAAGGATGGGTTTCGTTGGCTTTATAATTCTACGAAAGTCAATGCGAACGAGACACTTCTCTGATAACTAACTATCCTCTTGAGGGGAACTTGAATTAAGTGCAACCCTGGCCTAAGGATCTTAAGTTTTATCATTTGATTCAATTATCTATGTCTTTACCTTATGTGAACTTACTTACAGTCTTTTGTGTGGTCGCAACCTTTGACCCAACTGCCTACTGGGTGCCCCCAGTATACAAAGGAGTAACTTGTAATGGTGGTACCCTGTAGGAAGATAGATTCTAAGTTTGTAACTGCACCAAATACTCAAAGTAACGTTTACAGAAGGAAAAGATGTAGATAATAGAAACAAATGATCAAACTTAGTCTTCTTAAGTTGGACATTCACTCAATTTAAGTTCCTCTGAAGAAGATCGTTCTTATCAGCTCAGAGTGCTGTTTCCGTTTACCTAAGGAAAATTACCAGGCCAATGAGACCCTTGTATACTGCGCTCATAAATCAGCACCCTTCCCCACTCTGGGTTCATCAACCCTGGACTCTTCAGGGTCAGCTGCGGAAGTATGCGGATCGCCCGCATAATAATGTTCTACCAATCCGATTGGTTTTCTACAATGCATCTTAATTATGTCTGCAGGAGAGCAAAACCTTTCTGATAGTAGTCTTGTCAGTCGCCTACTGTCAAGTAGACATGCAACTTAATATCTCAGAAGAGGTATATATACTGCGGCAATTCCGCCTATACAAGTATTGTAGTCACTCTGGTCTACTTGGCCAATCCACATCTGTCTAGTAACTACTTAGCTTCCACAGTGGCTGGCACTAGTAAGTTGGCTAAATTGGCGCTATGCATTGTCAATAGTTTATTTATGACCATAACCGTCATATGACGGAATTCACTCAGGGTCCTGTAACGTGCCTCAGTAAGGTATAGCACATTGACAATGGTTACTTTTCTAGTAGAGTTTTATCCAGATATACTTCCAAATCTCCGCGAGTCCCTAAGTGTTACGATTGCCTAGAAGAGCGCAGGGCAAGAAAGACAAAGGGTAGAGTAAGCCTTGTGAGGCTTATGAGGAATTCGCACACATCACCACATCAAGGTCATGTGGGTTTTGTGCATGACGCACACTTGTGAGTTATGAGATTATTATGAGTTGATTTCTCATGCATGACTACTTTATGGTCATGTGGGTTTTGCGCATCACACACACTTGTGTATCATGAGGTTATTATTAGGTGATTTCGCACACATGACTACTTTATGGTCATGTGGGTTTTATGCATGACGAACCGTTGTGAGTAATGAGGTTATTATTACTTGATTTTGCACACATGACTACTTTATAGTCAGGTGAGGCTTTGCACATGATACACACTTGTGAGTAATGAGGTTATTGTTAGTGCTGAAGATCTTCACACTTAGAAGGTCATATGATTTATGAGTTTCACATGGTTGCGCGCTTGCACAGCCATCAGGGTTAGGGTTGCGAGAAGAGTTCTATATAAGGACCTAGCTGGGGACAAGATAATAGCTCTTCACCCAACCATCTTTGTTATTTCCTATCCATAACTTTATCACTAAAACCTTTATTCCTCTCTCCCTCTAGCGACCTCAGGTTGAAGTTCAATGTAGGATTCATCTATCAAATGCTCAGGAAAACTATTGGACTTGGAGTAGTCGCAATAGTAGTGTGCAAGGTGTCTTGATAGTGGGGATCATATATCGTTGCCAGTTGTGCGATAGACATAGACGAACCATAACATTTAGTTGGGTCTCTTTGCAACCCCCAATGCTATCAGTAGGGGGACTTATATCCTCGAAATTCCTGGTTTGTAAGAAGTGCTAATAGAAGCGCTATCTCAGACTGAAACAGCAAGCACTGTTACCCCCGAAGCCCGATCCCCCACTGAGACCTTTTCACCCACCAACCAAGAACTAGATGGATGTCTGCTAACCAGGAGCCAGGAGCAACCAATACCAGAGTATTGGTTGAAGAAATCAGTGATAAAAGAGCTATCATCGAAGGAAGAAGGGTGCGAGAACCAAAAATCAAAAGTCCAGAAACGTTCCTTGGAACAAGAAAGGACTTGAGAATGTTCTTGGCAGCACTCAAGATATACTTCCAATTGGTAGGATGGCAAAGTGGACACGAAGAAGATATAAGTCAATACGCATTATCCTTATTAAGGGGAGAAGCAATCAGACGGGCTCCCCGATATATCGTGACACCCCCAACAGTGCCGTGGATCACTTGGAACTGGTTTATCGAAACAGTACAGGAACAATTCGGAGACTTTGCAAGAAAGCAAAGTGCAAGAAACCAACTTGAAAATAGGCGGCAGGGGTCCAAAACGATCAAAGATATGTGGTATGAATTCCGTATATTCTCCACTGATGCGGAATCCAATTATGCGACACTGCAAACCATCATGTTATAAAGGATGAACGGATCTCTGCAACAGGAATGGGCAACGGCAAACCAACAGTTTTCAACAACGGAATCGCAAGTGAAGTGGGCTATCGGACTAGAGCACCGGCTCAACCAGCACAACATGATCCAAAAGGGCGCCATGGCACATAGGCTGCCACAGACGCCAAATAACAATAAGGGAACCTTCAGGACATCCAACATTATCACATGTGGAGACCCCATGGAACTAGACCCTGTCTGCCACAAGGGAAGGTTCCAAAGGTTACCCACAAAAGAATATAGACGCAGACTCAGTATGCGTCTATGCCTGGTGTGCGGAGAAAAAGCGCACATGGCAAAGGAATGCAGAAATCCTAGGTCAATAGGACCAAAACCAAAGATAAGATCGATATCGACAGAAGACCTAGAAGAAGGATGGCAGACTTTAAAAGAAGAAAGTCGCCTGTAAAAGGTGGTCTGAGGGACGATAAAAAAACCAAAACCCATCATGATATCGAACTTATACAGGGCACTAAACAACACGGAACTATTGTACAACCAAGTGGACTATATTATTCTCAAACTCAGTTTTGGATAATGGCAAGAAATGGACAATAACAAATGCACTGATCGACTGAGGGGCAACTGACGGTTTCATCGACCGCGGATTCAGCATGAAAACAAAATTACCCCTGACAAATATCAAAGCACCGCCAGAAATATTGATGGTCGACGGAACACCGAGTTCACCAGGCCCAGTCACACATCTAACTAAAATTCCTATGAGGATAGGGGACCATCAAGAAGTCCTAACATTTCTAGTGGCAGGACTAGATAAAGACGAAGAAATCCTAGGAATGCAGTGGTTGAAATATCACAACCAGAGGATCGACTGGTAAGGCGAAAAGATAACCTTTGACAGTCAACAATACAGCAACCCATGTCTGCAAAGTTCACCGATGGTTAACGCCATACCAGAAGAACAGGCAATGTGTGAAAAACTCTGAAACAAGGATTTCAACATCAAGACGGAAACAAAGAGAGCGCGAGATATCAAGATCAAATTGCACTATCCGGAAGCTCGCACACCAATGCGAGGATCGAAAAAGGCTGCTGGACATGATAGGTACAGCATCGAAGATATGACTGTCCTGGCCATGGGACAGGCCATGATAAGGACAGCAATAGCAATAGAACTTCAAGAAGACACCTATGCTCGCATTGCACCGCGCAGTGGACAGACCTTCCAACATGGAATGACTACTGGAATGGGTGTTATCGAGGTAGATTATAGAGGAGAAATCAAAGTTCTATTGGTAAACCAAAAAGACACAGCCTATGAGGTCTGTAAAGGAGAACACATAGCCCAGATGATCATAGAGGTGATCAGGATGGGAGAACTTTCAGTAACCGAAGAGTTGGAGGAGACAAAAAGAGCGGATTCAGGACTGGGAAGCACATGGCGGTCCCAGAAAGGAACAGTACCATTGAAGGTCAAGAGGAAAGGAACAGTACCCTTGAAGGAAAAGGGGAAAAAAAGCGACCTGACTATATGAATGATATCTATCAGGACATTCGGAAAAATACATAGGAGGGGAGACCACACTGGAGTGGTGCAGTAGAAGCAAGAAGGACCAACGATCGTGGCAACAACAATCAGCACCGAGCTGGCACTGAAGCAAGGAAAGAAAAAGGGAACAGTCAGTTTGAAACAAATGGTACTGAAAACATACCATGAGTTTCAAGACCTTTTCGAGGAGGGAGAAAAAAGTCATTTCCCACCTCACTGAGCTGCGGACCACAAAATCGATCCTGAACCAGGAAAAACATCCCCTTTTATGAAGTTATATCCGCTAAGAGAGGAGAAGTTAAAAGCCCTCCCAGAATATCTGGAAATGAATTGGGAAAGAGGATGGATTAGACCATCAGGATGGTCAGCAGGGGCCCCTATCCTATTAATTAAGAAAAAGGATGGAGGCCTCAGGCTATATGTCGACTATAGAGGACTCAACACAGGGTCAAAAAACGACCGATATCTACTACCCCTCATCAGAGATGCTTTCGACCATTTAAAAACAGCCGAACTGTCCACAAAACTCGACTTTAAAGACGCCTACCACAACATCCGAATCCAGAGAGGGGACGTAGAGAAAACAGGAATTCAGACAAGGTATGGGCTTTGCGAGTACATGGTCATGCCATTCGGACTGGCAAACGCACCTGCCACATTCCAAAGATGCATCAACACAATACTAAGTGTGTACTTAGATGTATCTTGCATCGCATATTTAGATGATATCCTCATGTATTCGGAAAATGCTCAACAGCCCCAAAGAGATGTACGAAAAGTTATGAAAAGACTCACAAAGGCAGGAGTCAAACTGAAGCCAACGAAATGCGAGTTCCATTAGGAAGAAAGGGAATACCTGGGATTTATCATCAACCAGGAGGGAGTCAAGGTGGACCCAGTAAAAACAGCAGCTATCGATGACTGAAAGGTTCCCAACACATTCAAAGATATTCAAAGCTTTATCGGATTCCGCAACTTCTACTGACGGTTTACAGAAGGGTTTAGCAGGATAGCAAAATTACTCTATGACCTAACAAAGAAAGAGAAGAAATGTGATGGGGAGCAAAAGAAGCATGAGCTTTCAAACACCTCAAGGAACGACAGGTAACAGCACCAATTCTCATGCACTTCGAGCCTGAAAAACCCCTTATGATAGAACCTGATGCATTGAATTATCTCTGCCCCGGCATTATATCCCAGATGGACCCTGTTCAAGTTTGGAAACCTGTTGCATATAGGTCCAAAACAATGTCACCAGTGGAGTGCAATTATGACATTGATGACAAAAAACTAGAGGCCATAGTTATAGCTCTAAAGGAATGGAGGAAATATTGACAAGGAAGTCCGCACCAGATTAGGATCATCACCGATCACAAGATCCTGACACCATTAACCATAGCCAAGGAACTGAATGGAAGCCAAATTCGATAGAGTGAAGAACTAAGCCAGTTGAACATTCAAATCGAATATCGACCAGGGAAACAAGGAGGTAAACCAGACGCATTCACAAGATGGTCAGCAGACCTGTCAACACCAGAGAAGGAAAGAAAGACTCAACGCCCGAGAATATTGTTGCCAAAAGAAATATTCTCCAGGGAAGATGAACCAGAAGACTCAGGATATTAATCGGAATTGGCTATTAGTGAAATGCTGGTGCACAAACTGAAAGAAATGTCACACGACTACAAGATGTAAGACGCTTCAGAAGAAGATTCCCAGTTCACGGAAATCTGAAAGGTATTAGAGGAAGGACAAAAGGAACATACCAAATAGCCCTAGTGCTGTGCAAATGGAAGGAAAACTGCATGTGCTACGATGAAAAACTTTAGATCCCAGGAGAAGAAGAGATCAAGACGGATATTAGAAGAAGAGATCACAATTTACCAAATGCAGGACACAGAGGAACAACAAAAACAACAGAACTCATATCTCTTCTATTCTACTAGCCTGAACTTCGCACATAAGTAAGCAGTATTTGAAAAATTGCGACATATGCCAAGGGACGAAACCACTCAGATATGCCCCATATGGACTATTAAAATCTTAGGAAGCCCTGGAAAAACCAGGGAAATCAATAGCCAGAGACTTCATCACAAGACTAGCAACTTCAAAAGGAAAGGATCCAGTTTGGGTGGTCATGATCGCCTGACATAAATGGGACACTTTCTTCCCTGAAGAACGGATATTAAGGCAAAACAGTTTGTCAGAATATAGGTGTACAATATATTCTTACTTCTTGGACTACTAGAGGATATCATTAGCGATCGAGGATCTCTATTCACATCAGAGGTGTGGAAAGAAATGACAAAACAAATGAACATTAGAAGAAGGTTGAGCACAGCATTTCACCTACAAACGGACAGACAAACGGAAAGGACTCATTCAATTCTTGAACAATATATGCCAGCATATATCAACTATCAGGAAGACGATTGGGCAGGACCATTCTCCACGGCAGAGTTTGCAAACAACCACTCTTTTTAGGACCCAATAAGAGAATCGCCATTCAAGGCAAACTATGGACACCATCCCGTGCATGAGCCTATAGGACATCTGATTGTCGGACAAATACCTCTAGCACAAGATATGAGTCAACGGCATCAGGTGATAATAGCAGAAATGACCTCCGCCAAGCTGAGATAAAAGGAAATCGCCGATCAACACAGAAAACCAGATCTGAATATCAAATCAGGCCACCAGGTGTGGTTATGGGAAAAGAACATTAGGACCACAGGACCTGCAGAGAAATTGGATTACAAGAGGTTGGGGCCTTTCAAATCTTGGCAAAGGTGGGAAGAAGAACATATACACTCGACCAACCACCCTCACCAAAGATTCACCCCACAATCCATATCTCTCTCTTAGAACCCTATAACAACAACCCTCTACCATCACAGACCAAACAACCCCCACCGGTAATCGTGACAGAAGGAGACCCAGAATTCGAACTCAAAGAGATAATCGACTCCCGCCTATACAACAAAAAACTACAATATAGAGCCCAATTGAGAGGCACCAGTGCAGAACAGGATCAAGAGTGGTACCCAGAATCAAACTTCGAGAATGCAAACGAGCAGTTAACCTGTTTGACATACGATATCCAGCAAAACTAATCCGTCGAAAAACAAGTATGACAAGAGGTCCTGGAAGAATATTCGCAAGGAGTAAAGCTTAAGGAAAGTGCCCAGAAGGCACAAAGAGGAGGAGAAAAACTAGATGTGGACAAGTCGAAGGTGAAAAAAGAGGAACGCGACTTATCAGATTGGGAGTCTAGCATCCACAAATCGAAAAGAAGCACAGACCCAGAAAACCGAACATGTAGAATTTTCATGAGTGGCATGTTACGACGAGGAATGCAATATCCATCGAGAAGGGAAGAACGGTCAGGGATGGTTCCCGAGGGCACCAACAAGATACTCTCATATTAACATTAGGTGGAGAGAATGTTACAATGATCTATACCGAATCTAAAAGGCAGGAAGCTAAGAGGAGGTTTCTTCCCAAAGAAATTGTGACAACTGAAAATAATTGGGAACATATTCAGTGGAGTGAACAAAAGGAATGGCGTGGCGACAAAAGAGTCAGATTCGCTGAAGAAAATTGAGATATCAAATGGGAATCAGACAACTAGGTCAACGAAGACACCCCCACGTAAATTGACTCCACAACGCTAGAGGAGATGAAAACAAAAAATCGAGAACCAACGGAAGGAACTAGCAAGAGAGAGATCGGCAAGAAAGGAACTGGAAGGACAAGTGGAAATGCTGGGAGCATTGGTGGAAAGAATTTGGGACGGAATCAGAAGCAACCTCTACTACGGTAGATGATAGGCCAAGAAGCCTAATGGCACTTAGGCAATAGGCGGAAGCAACTAATGTCAGGATTGCCTATAAGAGCACTGGGCAAGAAAGACAAAGAGCAGTGTAAGCCTTGTGAGACTTACGAGGATATTGAATATATAACCACTTCAGGGTCAAGTGGGTTTTCGCGCATGACACACACTTGTGAGTCATGAGAGTATTATGAGTTGATTTCGCATGCATGACTACTCCATAGTCATGTGGGTTTTGCGCATGACGCACACTTGTGAGTCATGAGGTTATTATTAATTGATTTCGCACACCTAATTACTTGATGGGCATGTGGGTTTTGCACATGACGCACACTTGTGAGTAATGACGTTATTATTTGTTGATTTCACACACAAGACTACTTTATAGTCATGTCGAGTTTTGCACATGACACACACTTGTGAGTCATGAGGTTATTGTTAGTGCCGAAGATCTTCACACCTAGAAGGTCATATGATGTATGAGTTTCACATAGCTGTCCACTTGCATAGCTATAAGAGTTAGGGTTGCAAGAAGAGGTCTATATAAGGACCCAGAGGGGGACAGGAGGATAGCTCTTCACGCAACCATCTTTGTTATTTCCTATCTATAACTTTGTCAATCAAACCTTTATTCCGTTTTCCCTCTAGCGACCTCAGGTTGAAGTTCACTGTCGGATTCATCTATCAAGTGCACAGGAAAACTATTGGACTTAGAGTAGTCGCAATAGGAGTGAGCAAGGAACTTTTCTATAGTGAATCATGTATAGTTGCCGGTTGCCTGATATAGATAGTCGAACCTTTACACCAAGGCCTATTCTGAAACACTCCCATGTGTCCCACTGGGAATTCAGGCACCTAGAGTCCCTTCAGAGTGCTGCTGATGTCCATACTCACCGCTTGCACAGGTTGACCGTCGCCCACCCTTACATATACCCTGCGGACAGCATCTGGTCCTTTTGACGGCAGTGACATAGACTGAGCCTGCTGACTCCCTTAGCGACAGCAGTTTTGGTAGCCTTGTATCTATGGCAGAGCTTTACTCAGGTTACTAAAATTGCACACGCCACTGCCAGAGTCGGGTCTTCGATTCCCCAAACATCCCAAATCACCTCCGCGTGATTCTTGCTGAGTTTTGCATTTTGTATAATATTAGAGTAGGGTAAATGGTGATCACCCTACACCTACATGAAGTCCAAGGTGGTGTAACTCTTCCTCATCATAGCCCAAATTACAGCTGAAGCCCACGTTGTCCTCATTTACATTTGTGCAAGTGCTCATGTTACATTTCTCTTGTTTACGCAGCCTCTAGAGATCAAGATCCTAATAGTTACGCATATGTACGTATGCTGACGGCTGCCAGCTCCCTCCAGCGGTTTTCGTTGGATTTCCTAGTTACCCAGGCTAAGCCATTACCCTGGCTAACTTTGGCAGGGGGTTACACTGCATAAGTGAGTTACACTACCTAACTCTGGTCCTGGGTTACCCTACCTAACTGGGGCTTAGTGTTACCCTCTCTAAGTGAGTAACCCTACTCCGTTGTGGATCTGGGTTACCCTACTTAACTGAGTGCCTAAGTACCTTTCCTTATTCAAGGTACCTATTGGTGTCATCTAACTTTTGTAGGTGTTTGGTACCATTCCTCTCCAGGTTCTTCCAGGTCCACTGGCTGGGCTGAGGTTCAGTAAGCTATACCAACTGGTCCAGGGACTTTACAATACTCACCACTTCCACCAGCCACTCCGCAGACTTGCCTCCCTCCTTATGGAGGCCTCCCCCAACCGCAAGGACAATGAGCTAGCACCTAGATCCCCTCTTATGATGCCTAGATTTGGTGGGATATCATTTATGAAGACACTGCAATACTTCAGTTGTTGTTCCTTCCAAGATATCTCATGGTTTCAAAGAATCTTTTTCCACCCCATAGTGTTCCCATAATATCAAGTATTCGATCAACCAATAGGGGAACATGACCCTGACACTTCTATAACATCCGCTGTCAGCTCTGTTGTCCACGATGTAGCTGAGCTCCCAGTGATAAATGTCTGGTACAGGTACCTCCGTTATCAGGTACCTATTGGATCATGCTGAAACTGCTCCAGGTGTCCTACATTGAAGACTGGATGGATTCTCCACCGCGTCGGTCCTTCCAGCTCAAATGCCGGTATTCCTATTTTCTGCTTACTAACAAAGGGGCCAAACCTTTTGTAAACTGGATGATCCATAGGTCACATAGTGCGAATATATCATGTGTCCAACATAATACCTACAGCTTTCTTTGCTGTGCCTTGCGTGATGTCTTCCAAGGTGACATACTCCAGATATGGTAGTCCCTTTTGATTATAATATTTCCTTTGTTGATCCTGTGCCATCTGTAGTTTTGTTGAATGTCCTACCTTGTTCCTTCCCTGTACTTTACCATGAACTCGCTGGTAGAGTATATTCCTTGATGATTAAAAACAGCCCTGGAACAGTTGGACCTAGTGACAAACCCATAATTTTCCTCAAAGCTATTACCTTTAAAGATTCAGATACTGAGATATTGAAGGCAAGTTCCACTAGCTGTAACAACCCAGCCCAATCGTCTTGCTAGTATTATCAAAAGATTGTGAGCATTGCTCCAGCGTCTGATTTGCCCTTTGACTTTCCCCATCAGTTTTAGCGTACTACACGGTTGAGACATCAAGTTTGACTTGGAGTTAGTCCATCAGACTTATCCAAAACTTAGATGTGAATCTGGTATAACCGTCAGAAATGAGGAATTCTGGAAGCCAAATGAATTACAACACTTCCTTAAGGAAGATAAGATCCAGTTCCTCAATCAGAACCTTCCTAGCCTCAGGGATAAAGTTCAGTGTCTTCCAAAATCTATCAACAATAACCCATATCCTTGGATACCCCGCCGACACTGGGAAGGCCATAATGAAGTCTCTTGATATTGCATTCCAGGGCCTCATAGGAACCTCCATTGGTTTGCGCAAGCCAAACTTCTTATGCCTTATTGTCTTCCTACATTGACAAGTATTACAAGTACGTATATATTCCGTTACCAGGTACTCCATATTGGGCCCCAGAAATTTGCTTTTATTCATTCCATGGTCTTATATGTTCCAAAATGTCCAGCAATGTGTCAATCATGTGCTGACTCCATGCTGGTCCCACTTCAAGACTTTGTCCTTAGGAATGTACCATCAGTTCTTGTTGGTGAGCAGGCCCTTCTCTACCTCAAAATGGGCGTCAACCGATGTTCTCTTTTCAGCTACTTCCTTGAGACCTCCCTGGTATGCTAGATCTTTTTGTACCACTATCTTTAGGTCTTGTAAGAAATCTGAGTGCCACTGATAACCCCAACAGGTCAGCAGCATCTGTGGAGTCAGGGGCACGGATTCTGCTTGAATCTGCCTTAGCTTAAAACGAAAAAATGTTTCTGCATGTAGATCACTCCCCCTTGCAAGGCAGTAGTCCCTACTGTGCGATAACACATCTGCTTTTTGGTTCAACAGACCCTAGCTGTTTACAACCTTGAAGTTAAAAGCCTTGGGGAATTCTCTCCTGTGATGGTGCCTCCGGTTGAACACTTTTCTCAAAATTAAAGTACTTCAAATGCTTGTGATCTGTATAAACCACTATTTAGTGTTCAACAGAGCATAGAGTTTGATCCGATTTCCTTGAACACAGCTACAATAGCTGTTATCGCTTTACCATGAATGTTGTACTTCACCTCCACAGGCAAGAACATCCTATTGTAATAAGCCACTAGATGCCCTTTTTGATTATCAACGAGCAGGGAGAGGACTGCTCCCAATGCGAAATCACTGGTATCCTTTTCTACCCTAGCTGGACAAATGCCATCAAAGTGTGTGAGGATGGGACTGGTGGTGAACAACTCTTTTAGATGTTTAAAAGACTGCTTACAGGTAACAGTCCATTCTGATTTTACATCTTTCTTCATAAGATCTGTTAATAGTTTAGCTAGCTTGCTGAAACTATTTATGATTTGATGGTAAATGTTTGCTAAGTCCAGAGAGCACTGCACATCCATGATACTCAGAAGAGTCTTCCAAGCACGGATCTCCTGCAGCTTCCTAGTTGTCATAGATATCTCATGCTCAGATATCTTATAGCCCAAGAGCTTGACTTCCCTTTGGTGCAATATGGACTTCTTAATACCAATGCATAAACCTGGCTTGTGCAGTCTTTCCATCACCGGTCATACAAGAGAAACATGTTCCTCTATTGTGTCTCAGTATATCAGAATATCATTCATATAGGCCATGAGTCTAGCATCTAGCATGTCTCGTAAGCCAGTATTTAATATACTCTTGAAAGGTACATAGTGCATTGCATTGGACAAACGGCACAACTGTATATTCATAGAGGCCATAGGGAGTCTTAAAAGTAGTTTTCCATTCCACACCTGCAGCCAGCCGGACGAGATAATTATCAGATATCAGGTACAGCTTGGTGAACCTGAGGGCTTTTGCGCGCCTATCTCTAAGCTCCTATATCAAGGTTAATAGATACTTATACTTTATAGTAATCTTATAGAGGCCTCGATAATTGATGCATAACTGAAGCATACCCACTGGCTTGGGGACAAAGAGGATTAGAGCCCTACAGTGTGAACTAGATTGGCTAATCCTTCCTTGTTCCTGTATTTCGGGGATGTAGTTTTAAAAAATATCTAACTATGGCTACCAGACTGGGTATATTGGCCATGAGGGTACCTTAGTCCACGGTTCAAGTTCTATTTTATGATTAAACTTGGTATGCTTTGGATGGGCGGTTACATTTTCTTGACTGAAAAAAACTCCATAATCCTAGTTTTCAGGGAGTACCTTGACACTGATATGCTCTCCGCCTTCCCCTGTATACATAGCCATTCCCATCAGATTTAACAAACTACTATCCTCGGCTAGGAGTTCTCATTCATGATCAACTCAATATATCTTTTAGCTACTATGCAATTTGTCTGACAGTACTCTGAAAGCTATTTTAACATACTTTAGTCCCAATGAAGATCGGAATTGTGGTCATTTAACTACGACATTGGGAGATACCCATAAACCTTGGTATCATGCATATCGGCAAGTGCAAACCTCATAGCATTCACATGGTCACAGATCTTCATTCTCACGATTTTGGTATCCGGATGTCGGGACTCTGGTATCTAGTCTCTTCTAGCTTCAAAAATTAGAGTCCGATATTTCCAACAGATACAGAGTACCTGGGCCTTCTTGACCCATTAGCTACTCAACCACAGCACCTGTCGTTCCACTATTCAATGGAAATAGTGCCACCTCACTACTTCTCTCCAAGTGTATATTCCAGTCCAAACTGAATATTATGTGTATTGACCTGGTATGGGATAGAGGGCCAGATAGCCAAAGCCCCTTGGCAGATGTTTCTTCGCTAATAGGTCTTATTCGCCTAAATGTCCTGATATATCTCACAGTACAATATTTATAGTTAGTGTGTTTACTATTACCCCTGTGGGATTTCAGGTATTCAAACCTCCTCAGGTAAACTTGCAAAATAACTTTCAATTGCTAATAAAGTCCTACCTGATTGGTATACATAAATAATAAAATTTAATTAAACCAGACCATCACTATCGGTCTTCCCCAAGTACAGCAATGAACAAAGAATATAAGAAATAAACTCTTGCAAAATCCAATATGAAAGAAACCAAAAAGCAATCATGTCCTGCAGTATTGAATCAGCTCTGGTTTCTTGTACGGAGAAGGGAATTCAGATAGTCTAATTTCCATTCCTTGTTCCCCTTTTCCTCAAGGCCTAATTGCGAGAAGCGGCAGTCAGCTTTCTGGTTTCTTAAGTGATGTTCAGGTGGCTTACCCTTCACTACTGTCAGTATCAACCTCCAATATCAGAGGTGATCTGCGGAGTTCAGTTACCTTTTTCTCAACTGGAGGAGCCTCAATCCGTCCATGTTTACCCACTGTTGAAGTACCATGTCCTGCTTCCGAAGCTGTTCAATTTCGAGCTGGTTAGATTGAATATAGAACTAGTTGGGGAGCAGTACAATGTCGGCAAAGTGACTGTTTATACCACAACATGAGCATTACTTCAGCCAGCGGCGTTTGTCAGTCTGGGTTACTAGAATGATCCTTGGTTTTTTCGTCCTACTCTAACTTGTTAACCCCTGAGAGTCAGCAAGTACTTTTTACGTTTGGTGTTTACGATTCCCAGGACAGTGCTCCATCATCCGCTGTCTCTTAGGGCTACACGACCTTTCATCACTCAAGTCAGGGGAGTATGTTTTTCTTTAGTAACCGTAGGGTTGAAAGATACTACATCCTCAATTTGTTGACATGTATTGCGCAAAAGGTTAAGATAGTCGAAGTATCCCTCCGGGGGTGGGGTCTTGAGCCTTCAGGATTGTCGGAAATCAGTGGTAATAGAAATATGAGCTTTGACTTCAAGTTGCAGACGTCAAAATGCAACTCAGTGTCAGAAATAATTACTTCATCAATAAACCGATCCACGCTTCCGCAATTCATAACCAGAATTTTGCAATCCTGAAGACTTAAATCCCGATCAGAGTCACTCGCAAAACGATATCCAGGAGCTTGCGAAAAGCTTGCCAATGACGTAACTAATTGCTTAGAGTAAAGGTTATTCCGGCCCCGAGAGCTGCATCCTGGCTGATGTATATGTTGTTATACATATGGAAAAATGGTACAAATTATATAATGTAATAGTATATAGAACCAGGAGGTTACTATATGACTACAACCCATGCGGGCAAGAAGTAGTGTCTATAGCAGAGCTACTCAGTCTCGGTGAAGGATCTAGACTCTAAGAAACAAGTACTAAAATTCTTAATAATATGAATGCATATGCACTTGAGTGCATATATGCTAGAAAGAGGGCCATCCAGTCTGATCAACTGGTGTTCTGTAAGATGTGGGCAATTGGACAACATCAACTTGTACTTAGTTCATTTGGCAAATGAATCCAAGGCTAACTACTAGTGGAGTGGCAGACATTCTCAGAATAATAGGTAGGTCGTGGCATCATATGACTGAGCGTGGCATATATTTTCAGGGTCAAATGGTAATTCCACCTTTTATTACGATCGCCTAGGTGTCAAAGGATACTTCATCTATATGCCTAACATAAGTACTGGGAAAAGTATATAAATAGGTAGCTATCCCCATAGTTAATGGATCATCAATCAACGGAGAAGAGACGTTAATAATATATTCAGTTAATCAGCTATTGAGTTATCAAACCTTAACAGCCTTCGAGAAACGTTTATCCTTTTACATACTTTTGAATACTTTTCCTGACAGTTCTCCAATTAACTCATTACCAGCCTGGCCTAGGCAATTCAACAGCACCGAATTGGCTACCCCATAACACTATATTGTTACTCTCTTGTCACCAAAGCTCTACAGTCTTACCAAAGCAATTTCAATACATGTCTAAAGAAGACCACGACGCTCAAAGCTTTTATCATTGCATACATTGCGGGCACTGCTGACCTCTCAACTTTGAGAACGTATATCCTATATGCTGCGAAGAGTATTCAGTTGACCTGCGTGCTGTAGCTCTCCACCATGTACATCGCATACAGCGGAAATATACAAAACATATCTATTGACAGGATAGACAGTGGATAACTGCCTTTACAAAACACCAATATTAATTTACCCTATCTCTAAGTGGAAAAGAAATCTCCTGCTAACCTTGCGGTTATACCGCACTTGAAACTATGAAACCATCTTAGTTTACAAAAACATTTTTTTAGAAAAGATCTATTTTTCTAAGTAAGCAGCCATGGCTATGGCATATGATTACACACTGATTCATAGTCCTTAGGGACCAGATAGGATGTTTGAAGAGTACGATAATAAATCAACACGTTCAGCTTTCTTAATTCCATCCTGAAGGCGTACCCACTCTCCCATCACACCTGTGGGTCGACCACTTTCCAGAGTTCAGAAACGGGCTGAGCGAGCTTAGAAGCTTCTCAGTACTCAAGATAACTACCAGCAAAATGTTTTCTATGGATTACGCCACCTGGACCAATCCTTGAAAGAAAGTGCAGACGAGAATCATATAGCGATATCAGCATTATCACAAGAGGCCAGGCAAGGATTTACCAATGCTAGAATTATTGCAAAGTTAAATGGCTAAAGGTGAGGTTATCAAAGATGCTGAAATACAGGAAGGCCGCAGAGTACTTGAACGGCTGAGTGGCAACACTGAAAGGGAGGAGCAAAGGTTACGTGCCCAGGTTCAGGAAGAATTCCAACACCAACATGCCCACCAGGAGCAACAGCCCCATGTCTCAGAAACCAGAGACCGGATAGTAGAAAAGGCCCTAATAGATCTTAATGCTAAATTGAATCAACAGGAACAGGAATGGACCAGAAGGATGAATGAGCAACAAGAAATTGCAGCTCAACAATTAAGGCAACAAGGAGAAGGTATGAAGATATATCTTGATGCTCTAGTATGTCAACTGGCGGAGACACCAGTAGCAACCCAGAATGGAATCGATGATGGAGATCCAGCGCCATCTAACCGAAGGCAACAATCCATGCTACCAGTACAGATTACTGAGCCAAAAATAGAATCTGCCTCAACCCCGAGGAAGGACAAAGGAAAAGGAGTTGACCGTGGAGGCAATATCCCTCCACCGCCACCAAGACCAGGAAACCTTGGTGATGCCTATGACCCAGATGATTATGATGGGTCTGATAGTGACGGAGAGAATAGACGGGACAGAAAGGGCGGCAGGCCAGAACGCGCTTCCTGTTCACCATCTATTCCAAGAAACGATGTACACGAGGACAGGATTACTTTGCCTTTCTTAAAACGAATCAGTGGACTCTCCCGACCAGCAAAGGTAATGGCGGAACCACTATACTTCATTGTAGGCAATGACAACCAAGATGTTCGGAATTGGGTAACCACCAGTGAAAACTATTTTGATCGCAATCCTACATAGTGGGAAAATCATGCGCACTGAATAGTTTTTGCGTTGGGGAAAACAAGGGGAAACAAAGTGGCACACTGCTCAGAGAAGTAGTGGAAGGTTTAGGGTGGATATGGTGGATATATTCAAAACTCAGACTAATCCACATGGGATCCTTTCCAACAAGAAATTACAACGTGGTAAATCAGTATCGAGGACGAACGACGAGTGCTAAAGGCCATGATTAGGGTAGTTTATTAGGGAAAAATAGACACTTAGCTTCTGCTCCTCGCAACCCCAACATCAGGGCCGGACACACGGGAATCAGCTAACGGATACTAGTGGAAAGCAAACCTCGTGAAGAAATTCCGCGACCGTTGTCACATCTAAAATTCTTCCCTGATTAGGAATGGATTGAAACCATTCAGGATGTGGGCAAACAGGAGGAGGTATTTCTGGAATGGCGGAAACCATCCAAAGGATAATCATCCTACAATAGATCATCCAAACGAAATCGAGATGAAACAAATTAGATGGTAAATAGCAAGCAAGGATATACCAATCAGAAACCAAAAGATAAGACCTCCCGATCGAAGTCCCCTAAGGCTAGCCCATCAGGAAAGAAAGCAGGAAAACAGAATAAAGATGAGCATACAGACTGGAAGAGGGCTCAAGATGGAATTTCGCAAGAGGAGGTTGTCTTGAATTATGTGTATTGGCACAATCTTATAGCTTGAGTACGAGAATACAACACAGTATTAAGAGTATACTATGTGCACGATAGTGTGAGGAGTATTGTAGTATGAAGGTAGATTGGTAGTAGTTCTTGTCCTTAATTAACTAAATAAAGTAGGCGGCAACCAGCTATTTATACAGGTGCGTATCCTCCATGTACTCAGTAACAAAGTAGGGAAAACATGGTAAGAAACATAAGTGCGAACATGTTTGACCCTGAAAAACTACCAAGGAAATCCCAATAAAATATGCGTAATCTGAAGTGGTCTGCGGGAAAAAAACTAAAAGATAACAGATGATACATGACCGGTAAAAGGTCACTATACATGGAAAGTTAACCGAGAAATCCGGCACATAAAATAAGAAATGTACGCATTAATCCTCAATGATTATCATGAAATATAACCGAAAATATGATATACTCTAGCTGTAGTAATGTCCGTAGTTTTCCTGAGTAAACTAGAAATAACCAAGCAGGGACATAAACAATATTACCGTACGAAATATACATATGAAACGAATTTGAAGAATATCAACACTTCCCCTCATTATCTACAGCCCAACAAAATCATCATCCGCTCAGGGGCCGGTTTCGCAAGTACCTTGGTACAAATGTCGGCAAGGTTTTCTGATGACGCAACCTTCAGGAGTGTGAAAGAACCGTTATCAATCTCATCTTGTATTTTGTGAAAATGGATATCGATATGTTTTGTTCGTGCATTAAGTTGATGGTTGGTTGCCAGAAAATTTGCGCCGGTATTGTCGGCATGTAGAGCGTTCAGTGTTGTAAGCCGGATGTCACTGAGACCTTTGATGTACCATTGGATTTGCCTTGCTGCTAGGGACATAGCTACATACTCCACTTCCGTAGTAGATGTTGCGACGAAGGCCTGTTTCTTGGACCGCCAGGATATACAGGCATTGTTAAAAAGAATAACATACCCTGAGAAGGAGCGGCGGGTATCAAGACAGGCTGCAAAGTCCGCATCCACAAAGGTGTTCATAGCGTTTGTAGTTGTACAAGGGTAGAAGAGCCCAATATTTTTTGTACTGTGTATGTACCGAAGGACGTGTTTAGCGGCCTTTAGGTAGATTTCGGTCGCGCAGGAAGAAAATTGTGAG
Source organism: Tuber calosporum (assembly GCA_003316355.1). Classification (NCBI taxonomy): domain Eukaryota; kingdom Fungi; phylum Ascomycota; class Pezizomycetes; order Pezizales; family Tuberaceae; genus Tuber; species Tuber calosporum. The sequence goes on along the minus strand of QFET01005444.1, from coordinate 49,091 downwards.
AGAAAGGATATTGTATACGCTAGATCGGGTCTGGTACCAGTTGTCAGGTACATAAGCGAGCCTATTATCGATTGGTATATGGACATGTCTGATATTAGTTCATATACTGTCCCTTTCCGTAGTTGAATGCCTTTAGGTAAGGGTGTAGAGACTAGCCGGGAGTTTTCCATACCATATCGCTCGAGGACTGACTTGATGTATCGTTGTTGGGTAAGATGTATCCCATCTGTTGTATAGGTGATGTGTAGGCCAAGTAGGAATGTAGCTTCCCCTAAATCCGTAATCTCAAATGCCGTTTTCAGGTCTTCTAGGAGAAAGGTAGCTTGGGGAGTGTTGGCCGAGTATATAGCGATGTCGTCAATGTAAACCGATATGTATATATCGTGTTTACCGTGAACAAACATGCATGGGTCAAGGGCTGATGTCGCAAAACCTTTGGATGTTAAGTATCTAGCAAGGAGAGCGTACCATTCATTCGCAGATTGCTTAAGTCCATAGAGACATCGGTTAAGTCGCTATACTTTGTCTCCATTACTGAACCCAGCTAACGGTCGCATGTAGACTTCTTCTTTCAACTCACCATAAAGGAATGAAGATTTGACATAGAATTGCCGTGGTCGCCATTTGTTTTTAGCACATATTGCAAGGAGGAAGCGGAGTGATTCATATCGGATGACCGGAGCGAAGGTATCTTCAAAGTCAAAACCCGGTACTTGTGAGAATCCTTTGGCAACAGATCTGGCACGGTACCTTTCTAATGATCCATCAGCATTTCGCTTAGTCTTAAAGACCCATTTACTGCCAATTATCTTGCATCCTGTAGGTTTCTCTACTTCATCGAAAGTACCACTTTTCTCAAGTGCCTTTATTTCCTCGTCCTTTGTATGGGTCCATTGTTCCTTAAGCGAGCTATTAACTGCTTGGGTGTACGTTTTAGGATCCTCGTCAGATGGTACAGTGACATTTCTGCCAAAGTATTGTGGTGGGCGAATGGTTTTGCCAGATCTGGTCCGTATCTAAGCAGGATTTTCCGGTTGTGCTTCTTGTATTAGAGGTTCCGCTGTTTCCTCTGGAGTTTGGGGATGGTGATAATCTTCCGGATGTTCAGGCGGTGGAGGTGAATGTACTTCGATGGCTGGTTTGTCAATTGTTTCCTCTGGTAGAGTTTTATCGGGTGCTGGTACTCTTTGGTAGGAAGATGGATAGACAGTTGCAAAAGTCTCAGATGAGGGCGCAGGCTCTTTGGGATCAAGCGGTACTATTGTCTGGGTTGTCCTGTGAAGCTGGCGCGTTTCTGAGATCTTGTGCAATGATGGTATGTATATAGGGTATATCTTGCTGGAGGAAGTATATCCAACGAGGTATCCTTCGATCGCCCGCGGCTGTAACTTTGTTGCTGGTTTTCTGGTCTCCTCAGGTATATGGACAAAGCATTTGGTCCGGTAGGGGCGTAGGTGGTTCACTAACGGCTTCGTGTTGTAGAGAGATTTATAGGGCGTTAGTTTTCCAATGGATCGGTTAGGGAGGATGTTCCGGAGGTATACAGACCTGATAACATAGAGTGTGTAGATGTGATAATGGTCCTATTGTACCGTTCGGCAACGCCATTAGATTCATGAGAGTAAGTAGGTATTTTGTCATGTATGATACACAGTTTTTCAAACATGGTTGTCATATCTTTGTTGACATATTCTCCTCCGTTGTCTGTCCAGAATCGCTTAATAGTGGCATTGTCCTGGGTGTGTCTTTCTTTGATGAATTGATTGAACCCTTTAACGGTATCTGATTTGGCTTTAAGAGGATAAATCCAGGTGTACCGTGTACAATCATCAATAAAAGTGACATAGTACCAGGAATTTCCCAGGAGGGGGTTGAGAACTTCCTGCTTAGATCTGAGTGGATTAGCTCATAGGGATTTTTACATCTTTTCTCTGTAGATTCGGGTTTACGTTTTGATGATTTGGACGTAATGCAGGTTTCAAACTGCCAGTCTTTCAGAACTTGGGAGATGGTTGGATTGTCTGAGTAGTTGGTACTTTTGAGGTAGGATGGTGAAGGATGTCCGAGGGCTTCATGCCACTGTTGGTAAGTCATCTTGTTCGCCACTGCTATCTCTTCTTGCACAACATAATCTTGACCGTCAAGCTTTCCCCACATCACTTCTCTTTTATTCTCCCTGTATACAAACATATCTGCCCCTTTACTACGCAAAGAAAAACCATGCCCCAAAGAAACAATAGCGCACCATGACAACAAGTTACTTTGACCCAACTTCGGAACCCAGAGAACATGTTTAAGGAATATAGGGGCTACATGACCATTTGAAGTTTTGGCCATGAGCTTGACAGTTCCTCGGCCACATTATTCTATTACCGAATCATCGCCTAACTTAACAGTCCCTGTACTTGGTTCAAAGTTTATAAGAAGGTCTAGGTTGCTGGTCATGTGTGAGCTTGCGCCTGTATCGATTACCCAGTTATGTGGGTGAGGAGTCTTTTGCGTAGAGAGGAGGGATGTGGATGTACTGACCGGTTCAGATATCTCTTCTTTGCCGATCTTTGCTGAACTAACAGCTCTCTTTTCCTTCTTCTTTTGGTTGTCGCCCTTGAGTTTATTACACTCATTCCAGGTATGTCCCTCAGCGCGAGCAGTGGGGTAATGCTTCTTGCAGTAGGTACATTCATTGGATAGGGCCGTAGGTCTCCGGGGAGGTTCCCTTCCTTTTCCTTTGACATCAGCGCTTTTATACGCTTTGTCGTCCTCCGGGCTAACCAAGGGTCTCATGTCCAACAACTTGTTGTAGCCATGATCGTAGGTAAGGTCCTCCTTGGTTTGGAGGTTATCGACAATATTACACATCGATTCGGGAAGGGAGCAGAGAAGAACTGCTGCTTTGGCTTCTGGTGACTCGAATACCGTTTTTAATACCAATGGTAGAGCATATCGGTTGTCAGCAGAGGAGGAGGAGCAATGGTGTTGCATTCGATTCCAGAGGGTATCGTACTTGTTGATATGGTCTGCAATAGGCGCAGAGGTATCGTACTTGGTATCGGGGACAGCATTGAGTTGTTCGAAGAAGGGGATGGTATTTTCTCTAGCAAATTTATCTTGGAACGCTTTCCAGATGGCGGGGAGAGTTTTGTGGGTGGCCAACAAAATAAGCCATTGGGGGTCAATCGTTTCAAGGAAGTAGGCCAAGGCCCATTGTTAGCGATCGCGAAATTCATCTATTCTCTCCCAGTTATTATTTCCATCTTCATCCTCTTCTGCCTCAGGCAGAGTTTCCCCTCCGTTACTATGTCCCAGCAATTGTATAAAGTAAGGACATATTCCGAGATATCCCGCCAGGTCCGGTAGTTATCAGGCCCAGTGAGCTTTGGGATGGAGCTCAGTTTGTAACTGGGTGCCCAACTACGTTTGAAGTTGTTGGCATAAGATCTGGGGTTAGGTGCAGGAGTTCCTGGAGGAGGAGGAGCAGAGACAGTGGATTCTGCCGTGGCCATTTTGGCTCGGTAAAGGCAAAGTGACTTTGGTTGCTAACTACCCCTACTTTGCTTTGCACTTAGGAGTGTTTTCATCTAGAAAATTGCACTTACCTTAAGAACTCGGATTTAGTGAGGGAGGAAAACTCGGACTTTGGCGAGGAGCGCCAAGACCTTTCGTATCGATTCGCCAAGAATTTTTCGCCAAGAATGTTTCGTTTCGACGGATGTTTCGTTTCGGGTTTCGTTTGGAGTGAAAATGTTTCGATGTAACACGAAATATTTTTCGGTGAAAGAGGTTTGTTTCGTTTCGGGAGGAATTTGTTTCATGGTGAAAGACGATAGTGTGTAAGTGTAAGTCGTATAGCTATGGATGTACCGGGCTCATAACCTGTTTGAATTATATGTATTGGCACAATCTTATAGCATGAGTACGAGAATACAACACAGTATTAAGAGTATACAATGTGCACGATAGTGTGAGGAGTATTGTAGTATGAAGGTAGATTGGTAGTAGTTCTTGTCCTTAATTAACTAAATAAAGTAGGCGGCAACCAGCTATTTATACAGGTGCGTATCCTCCATGGACTCAGTAACAAAGTAGGGAAAACATTGTAAGAAACATAAGTGCGAACATGTTTAACCCTGAAAAACTACCAAGGAAATTCCAATAAAATATGCGTAATCTGAAGTGGTGAGCGGGAAATAAACTGAAAGATAACACATGATACATGACTGGTAAAAGGTCACTATACATGGAAAGTTAACTGAGAAATCCTGCACATAAAAGAAGAAATGTACGCATTAATCCTGAATCACTATCATGAAATATAACCAAAAATATGATATACTCTAGCTGTAGTAATGTCCGTAGTTTTCCTGAGTAAACTAGAAATAACCAAGCAGAGACATAAACAATATTGTCATAGGAAATATACATATGAAACGAATTTGAAGAATTTCAACAGTGGTAGCTAAGCGAAAAGCGGGGAAGGAAGGTACTCGCTGTGGTTTTAATAACCATACCTGGCGCAAATGTCGGAAGGACATAGTAGTAGCCAGGACGTTCGCTAAACTGACAATAAAGAACTAACGGAAATTTCCTCATAAACCACAGCCCGCAACGCGCACAGCAAGACCTGATCCGCCATAAGTCAACAACATGCAAAGCCGAGCATCACCACTGTTATGGGAACTATTGGATATAGAAATGTCCCAATGGCACCTAAGGCGATGGAGATTGGCTTGTTAGGGTATGGGGGAACCAGTGACCGGAATTGAAACATGTGATCCCTCCAAGGCTAGGGAGTGAAGAGAACTGGCTCTCGCAGGAACTATCAGATTAGGAGCACAAACTAAGTTGTCTTTAAGTCCATCAGTCCTTAAGAAGACACGGTTAGTGGACAGAAAATGGTGGACTGAACCTTTTTAAGAATGACAAAGGGGAACGGTCACATCTTTAATCTCGAGAAACATCTAAGTCTCTACCATTTTTAAAGGCCGGCAGGACAACAACCACGCATGCTACGGAAATGAAGAATAGTGCACATGAAGGGTGGCGAGATTCTCTTCAATAATAAGAACCTGATACACCGTCCTTGGTTAGAGGACCCTGCCTGGGGTCCCAACCAGAGTCATGGTCCAAGGAACCGAAAAGACTTAAAAATTATTTTTGTTTTTTAGGTTGGTTTCTTTTCTGACCCCGGAAGGACCTGTGGTTTTACCTCCTCATTAAGCCCCAAGTCCTTGAAGCCATGCTGGGAAATGGCAGCCAGTTAGCCTGATTAAAGCACGGGGGTTCTTTGAGTTCCGGTAACGCAAAATCTATTTGAAGCGTCCTTGAAGGGCCATTTTAGTAACTGGACCCCGTGATGGGTAAGGCTTTGTCCTAACGATACAATGATCCAAAGCGTTGGCCCGGGTGGGGTTTGAAAGTATGACCTCCGTCCTGATGCTTTTGGCAGGACAATCCCAAGTTCAACTGACTAGACCATGACCCCAGGAGGGATCAACTGTATAAATGAAAACCTCCTCTTATATAGATATTTTCGGGATTTTTTGAGAAAATGTAGAGTTTTCAAAGGCTATTATTTCCATAATGGAAAGTTCTATTCCAAATACGGAAATGTTTAACGTTTTCGCAATTTGACAAATCTTTCGGATATCAGTTTTATTTTCGTAAACAAGGTACCCTTTTAGGAAATTCCCCTCAAGACAATAGCTAAGTTTATCCCAAAAAACCCAGTGCATATTACTAATAGCCATATGTATATAACGATGCATAAAAATCCCCTGCATAATTATGCACGCATATTTCCTCTGAAAAATGGGAATTTTTAATTTTATGGGAGCCTCTCAGCAAGGGGTAAAGACCGCCTGGAGTGCACTACCCACAATCTTAATAATTAATTATTGTGTGCAAGTTATTCTAAGAAGACATCTCTGGTCGAAAGGACGCTGGCGTTGTAACGAACACCCCAGATATATACAGCCATAATATGTTCCAAGCGAGGACGAACAGAGACAACATGGTCACATAAGCTCCAAAAGCTCCATCATGCATGAAAAAAATATTATCATTGCCCGGAAGTCGATGAACATATCTATCTATACTGAAAACATTATCGCATAAGAGTCCTACTAGACTCAGGATCAAACATTTTTGTAATAAACGAAAATTTAATAAAGGAATTGAATATTACTTATGATGCTCGTCAGAAACCAATCCTGATTCTAGGATTTAGAGGAGGCGAGTTCTCGGCTGGTGAAGATTATACCAGTCCCATCTACCTAGAAATAGGAAAAAACATACACTTGTCGAAGGTTGTTTGTCAAATTACTCCTACGGGAAATTATGGTATAATAATTCTGTTTCGGTGGTGGAATAATGAACATCCAATAACTGGAATTCATCACTCAGGAGACAGGAGTTTTCAGGCTCCGGGATGTCAGCTTCATCTCCTACCTGAAGACAGAGGAATGTCTATTGACTGTGATGAACAGGTTTTGGAAGACCCAGAGGCAGTGGTTATTGAAAGAATTGCGAGAATTGAAAAGGAGGAGTAAATGGTCAGGGATGCCCTTCCAGCATACTACCATGACTACGAGGACCTTTTTCGCCAATCAACTGCATCTAAACTACCAACTCATCAAACCTTTGATCACCCTATTTACCTCAAACACGGTAGACAACCACGTAGGGGGCCAATCACCCCACTGTCAGAAACACAGTTAACAGCACTAAGAACATATTTGGAAGATTTGTTAAACCAAGGAAACATTACCCGCAGCAAATGTCAAGCAGTTGGGCACAAACAACTCCCGATAGGAGTACATGACAGTCAGCGAGAAGAGCATGAGTCCGAACCTCAAAATTACAATCATACCCCTCCCGGACCGGCGTTCGCCCTGTGAGTCGTCGAAGGTACCTTGTGCAGGTGAGCTTTAACGCAGTAAAACGAGATATTGGAAAAGATCTTGTAACCCCCTATACGTCGTCGCCCTCCGTCCGACCGGATGCTGTCCGCAGGGTATATTAGGGGGCATCTCTGGCTACGTCACGGAAGTGAAACGAACCGATTCCGTCAAGAACCCGCAGAGCTACACAGCAGTGCAGTTAGGATCGCACGGGTAGTCCTAGATAGGTATGAACACACAATTGAAGTAGGCTACTCCGACACACACCGAGAGTACGCTGATGCTCCCATGATGCCTATAAGGATAATGAACCTATCAGAACAATTTGATTAGAAGAGTGAGTGAAGATGAGAAGGTATTGGCCCGTTTGTGAACACAAGTCATCCTGAAAGCCAGCTGCAGAGCCGGATAAGAGTGCGCGAAGCAGACTTGGATAACCACCAAGCTGGCCCTTTGGAGTTCTATGAAGTTATTGGTACGTTCCAAACAGGGCTTCTATATCTTAACAGCCGAAAGAAGGATGACAACTCAGATTAAGTAGGTCCACACCCTCCGAGATGTCAGGAGCTCTGATCATACCAACAGCTGTGCGGGGCAAGAGAAAGTTTCGGGGTCAAAGTGGGTTCGCTCTGGGATAAAGAGACGAAGGTTGAGCAGGATAATAGGTGTTTATATATAAACGGGTTATAGTCTGCGAACACTCAGACACGGGATATAAAATATTGAAGTGCCTCGCGAGCTTTAGCCATCATCAAGCAACGGACAAGAGATCTTATCAATATCATATGTTTTGCTCAAATATCTTAACCAATGAGCCTTCCTAGACAATCTCCGTTTACGAAGAAAGATTTAATCCTAGTCTAATTCCCTTGCCCTTAGTATCGACTACTCTAAACAGTATATTGATATTTCTCCTTGTTACCAAGGCTCAATACATGACTAACGGCTATCTCGAAGTCATTCCTGTGGAATCATACCAGCTCATAGCTGATTCCACCCTCCTTGACAAGTTAATTCTTGAACCTCGTCTACCAAACTTTATCACCTCTATCGAAACCCTCCTATACGACTCCCTTCCGGAGATTGAGTTTCTACAGAACCCATACGAACCCTACATGCTCACCAATCCTAAATTGTCTCTAGCGCACAAGACCTTTCCGAAATATACAAAGAATTTGACGGGCCATCCTTCCGGTGGCACCCTGTGATTGAATAGGACAGCGAGGATAGTGGAACAACCAGTTCCTTTTCTTAGAAGGTATCCTTCACACTCTCAGCTTGGGTATTTAGGAGGCATCCTAACTCCCTTTAAGCCATGTGCTCACGATAACTGACCATGGATACTTGCAAACCTATGTCTGATAACGAAGAAGTATCTCAGGTAGGAAGCAACCAGGCACCTGGACGCGGCAGCTCTACGATTGCTCTCCACCATCTTTCATAGCCCAGCGGACTGAGGAAGTAAGCACCTGGAACTCGCTCTAGTATCTCCAGACCTGACGCAAGATATCCTGCCTTAGAAAAATTGACAGAATGCAGGGAACAAGCTATGGGCATATTCGACCGAAACCTTTGTGAATAGGTGGACAATGGTTATCTAGCTTACCATGAACTGTCCAGCCAAGTGCTGGTTCAGGTGGACTAACTTCTAGACCATGCACACCGAATTGCACGCGGTGAACAGATCATGGGAGAGGAACTAAAACAGGTCCATACCGGGTTAGAGATGCATGCGGCTGAGACCATCACATTGCAAACTGCAACCACGAAGAAGCTGGACGCCAAGTTCTGGTCTCAAGAACAATGGGCTACACACCATGAAGCACTAAGAACTCAACTTTGTGCTAACATTGGTGCAACAGGGCAAGAATCTCTGGACCGTGATCGCTAATTTCAAAAAGCCCTAACCCGTCAAAGAGACGAACTGTTGCAAAGGCAGGTCGCTGCCCAGAAAGTACACGAGAGGACCAGAGAAGAGTTAAGGGAACTACAACCGCGCTTAGAACAAGAGTACATTCAAAGAGAAGCCAATCACAATAGGCAGAATGCAATGTCAGACCAAATGAATCGCATGTTAGCACGAATAAGTAAGGCAGTAATGCAACTACAAGTTGCCAGAAAGCCACCTAGTGTGTGGGACACAGTGGAACCACAATCATTGGAGAATCCAGGGTTGGAGAGACGAACGAGCACTGATGGAAGGGAAGAAATCCGATTCATTCCCTCCCAGGAAAAGGGAAAAGGAGTTGATCGTGCAGAGGGAAACAGTGGTGGTGGGAAAGAACCACAATAGCCTCCTCCGGTGAATGCACCCAACCCGGAGACGATGATCCAGGCTCTGAAGACCGAGGTGACCCCTCTCGACGAGGTGGTGCGCCATCCCGCAGACCTTTGCCAGGTTGTAAGTTCGAATCCGCAGCAGATGCATGGGTCGACCGACTGGTACAAGCATAATCACGGACCAACCGGCGGTAAGCGGATTCACTATTCAAGTAGGAAAATAAATCTACTCAGGATGTGCAAGTATAGTTACTAAATTGCGAGAACTATTTTGGGAGAAACCCATGGCAATTGGAGAAACCCCTGGCAATGGATGAATGACGAAGAGCGTAGAAAATATGCTCTAGTGTTACAAACCTATCCCTAGTCTGCCGGACAAGGCTGACTATCTCCTTATACTGCAACAGGTAACTATCAGTATTGCTGCCTTTACCGCTCTTCTAAATAGGCAAGCCTTATGTCACCTGGGGTACGCTGAGTCCTCTCACTCCTAGCCCTTGTGAATGCTTCCTTAGCGATACGTCTTCCTTAATCACCAGGCTGGTGAATAGTCAGTTGGTTCGTAGTAAGAATAAAGAGTAAATTGATGTAAGATAAAATATAACATAGGAAAGTAACTTAGGTGGTTGCAGGAAGAGCTATCTACCTGCGTGCGTGACCCTCCTGATATAGACGCTCTTCCCACAACCCTAACCCTGTTGACTTTACTATGAGTCACCTCCTTACTATGACTTCCGTTTGAGTCATAGTATTACAAACATCCTTTGACTCACGTCTTGAGTCATAGTATACAATCCCCATACTATCTAATTCCAATACTAGGTCATGTGCGCTAATCGCGTCACAAGTGTGAAACCCCATGACTCATAATTGTAGTCAGGTGTGAAAGTCATAACATCATATGATCTCACAATCGTGAGTCATGAAACCGTAAACATAAATCAAAACCAAATATCATAATCATAAATGAGCTCACAAATCGTGAGTCATGTGAAATGTTCCATTTTGCTAGATCACGATTTGTGACAATAGCTCCTCTCTCCCCTCAGCTTGAGTCCCATCCAGCTATTCACCAAGTTTCATTACTTGGTTTCCAAGTCTTCTTGCATCCCGTCGGAACTTGCCCAAAATCAGTTCCGTCGTGCGTAACTGTTTTCTGATCTTCTCCAATGTCAGGTCTGCAACCTCAATGGTTCGTTTTTGATGCGCAATAGTGGCTTGTGGCGCTTGGAGCGTCTCCTCCTGGAGTCTAACCATTCCTTGGGCTTCATCTAGTTGTATTTCCAAACCCGAAATATTTCTGTGCAAGTATTCGATATCTCCCTGCGTGTGTTGGCTTTCTTTGTCATCATTTGGGGGTTCTTCGCCCCACTCCAACCTTCCCCTCCTGGCTTTCGTGCGCCCAGCGTCCTTCCTCCTCAGTTGTTCTCTTTTACCCCATGCCTTGGGGTAGTATCCCGCCTGGATCTTCGCATCTCGTTGGGCTCGACAATTATTTCAGTAGCACTCCTCCCACCTCGTTGCTGTATGTGGTTGTTTTGGCCAGTAACTGGCCCCTTCCTTGTCTCCTCTATGGACGTTGCAATGCTCGTCATAGCATACTGTCCAGCTCATCACGTAGTGTTCTGATGCCCTTTGCTGGTCTTCTACTGTCGCATAGCCTGGGCTAGTTGGAATCATTTCTCGTATTGGGTCTCCCCAACCTTTGGTCGTCGCTTCCTGTTTGATTTCTTCCCAGCCTTGGTTTATCAGGGTATTGTTCGTGAAAGAGTTTGATTGCATTTTCCACGTATTCAAAGTTTTGCTCTGGGTTACAAAATTTATCGTGATCAGGAGAATATCCTGTCCACTTCGCTCGATATTGGAGTCTTCCGTAATGTAGTCGTGAGTCGACTATGTCTTGCAGTTCGTATTCTGTTTCGCCTTCGATTTCGATTGGTGGTGGTGGTGAATGGATCTGTTATGGGAATCTTTGGTCTTGGTAGGGTTCGAGAAGTGAGATGTGGATGGTGTTATGTATTCTCATCGATGGGGCAAAGTCCAGCTTATATGCACTATTGCCCACTCTTGACAAGATCTTGAAGGGCCCCATCTTTCTGTAATCGAGTTTCTTGCATGGTCTTGTGGTTATACATTCCTTGGTAGGAACAATACCATACCTCCTGATTTCAAATTCAGATTGGGCTTTCTGAGTTGATCGTAATTTTCTTTCTGTCAAAGTTGTGCGGCCACCATTTCCTCGCGTAAGGTATCGTGCCATTGGTTCATTTCGTTCGCTGGTATCTTCCGCTCCGGTATCAGATGACCACTTGCGTCATGTTTCGGGTGTTGTCAGTAGTTTGCAAAGAAGGGTGTTGTCTTGATTGTTTCTTGTTGTCCGTTATTGTATGCAAATTCCGCAAAAGGTAATAGTTCATTCCAATTATCTTGTTGATAATTGACGTATACTCTCAGGTATTATTCCAGGATGGCATTGGTTCTCTCAGTCTATCCATCTGTTTGTGGGTGGTAAGCCGTGCTCAGTTTCCTTTCGATTCCCAACCTCTGTGCTCTCTCCTTCCATAGATCAGAGGTGTAAAGTGTTCCCCTATCGGTGATGATATCAAGCGGCAATTCATGTAACCGAAAGATTTCTTTTGAAAAGGTTTGCGCGAATTGTTTTGTTCTCATATCCTTCCGGCAAGCAATGAAATGGCTCATCTTGGTCAATCTGTCAATGACTACCAGGATGGCATCATAGCTGTCAGACTCCGGCAAGTCCGTGATAAAGTCCATAGATATCGATCTCCATGGTTTATCTGGTGCTTCGTTTGATTGGAGCTGTCCATACAGCGCATGTGGGGATGATTTCGTCCTTTGACTAAGGCCGCAATTTCTGACATATCGCTTGATCGTTTCTCGCATTCCCGGCCAGGAGTAACCGTGGCTTATAAGTTCCATGGTCTTCGCCGTTCCTCCGTGTCCTGCCTGTGGGGTGTCGTGATTCTTTTTGATGAGTTCAGTTCTTATCTCTTCTCCCTCAGGCACCCAGATTTTCTTTTGGTACCATAAGCATTTATCCTTCCATTGACATAGCCCTAAGGCTACATTCTTCATCTTTCATCCCTTGCTCCAACGCTTTCCTAATTTCCTTGATGTTGGGATCCTTCCCACTCTGTTGTTGAAGCTTGCTTATCCCTTCCTCGCGGAAGCTTATGGTTTCCATTTCTTGGATTTTCATCTACTCAAAATATTTTTCTCGTGGTAATAGGATCCTTTGTTTCTGTTTGATCCTGTTGTCGTCCTCTTCAGGTGTATCTTGACTTCATCTTGTCAAAGCGTCTGGCTTGCCGCTTTCTTTTCCAGGCCGATATTCAATTCGTATATTGTATTGACTTAGCTTCTCGCTCCAACGGATCGTCGTTCATTGAGATCCTTTGTCGTAGTGAAAGGAACCAAGTTCTTATGGTCTGTCAGGATCCGAGTCCTATGGTGGCTCCCCAACACGTATCTTCTCCATTCCTTGAGTGCTTGAACTATGGACAAAGGTTCTTTGCCATGTATATCATAGTTGCATTCCGCCTTCGTCATCGTTTTCGATCGAAATGCTACTGGTCCCCAATTCTCGTCCTCGCACTGTTACAACAGGATTCCGGAACAAATATATTTTCATGCTTCGGTCTCGATCATAATAGGTTTTTCCAGATTATAATGTGTCAGAACAGGTGCAGATGTTATCTTTCTCCGCATTGTGTCGAAAGCCTCACTTTCCTCTGTCACCCATTTCCATTTCGCATTCTTTTTCGTAAGGTTGTATAGGGGTTTGGCCTTTCTGATGAATCCTTCTATGAATCTTCTGTAGAAGTTTCAGAATCCCATGAATCGCTGGATATCTGTCTTGTTTTTTGGAATTGCCCATTCCCATATGGCCGCAGTCTTGATAGGGTCCATTCGGACTCCTTCTTGATCAATAATAAACCCTAAGTATTCCACCTCGCTGTTGTGGAATTCGCACTTGGTAGGTTTGATCCTCATTCCAGATTTTCCTATTGCTTCAAGGATCTTTCCAACATCCTTGTCGTGTTGTTCCATTGTTTCGGAAAACATCCATCACGTTATCCAAATATACTATGATGCATATGTCCAAGAATCGGTGTAACGTTTGATTAATCCATCTCTGGAATGTTGCCGGGGCGTTGGTTAGGCCAAATGGCATTACCAAATATTCGTAAGTACCATATCGTGTTAAAAAGGTAGTTTTCCCTTCGTCTCCTTTCTTGATCCGCACGTTGTGGTATGCATCCTTAATATCAAGCTTTGTAAAGTATCGGGCGCTATTTAGCCGATCCACGGCTTCCCTGATTAATGGCAGTGGGTACCGCTCCTTTTTCGTGACTTCATTAAGTCTGCGGTAGTCCATGCATAAGCGTAATTTTCCGTCTTTTTTCTTGGCGAAAAGGATGGGTGCTCCTGTTTCTGCGAAGGAGTCTCACATCCATCCTCGTTCCAGATTCTGCTTCAAATAGCTTCTCAATTCTTGCAGTTCTGCCGCTCCTAGTGGGTATAACCTCTTAGCGGGAATGCTCTTTCCCTCCTCCAGGTTAATCTCGTAGTCCACACCTTTTCGGTAAGGCGGTAACATGTTTTTCTCTTTTTGTTCGAATAGATCCAGGTATTGGTAGTATACCTCTAGTATCAACTTTTCCTAGGGTTCTTTTCCTGGGTACTTTTTGGCCTTAAGAGCCAGTTCGGTACTGACATTCATAGCCTTCAAGTCGCATTGGCCGTCCTCCGGGTTCCTCCTGAGAATCACTGTGATTTCTCCTCTTCGGTAGAACTTCCCTACGGCTTGGGCTGAGATTTCGCATATCTCTATTCGTTTCCGGTTCTTCTCTTTTTCTTCCCTACTTCCATATCCTTTGTCCTCTCGTTTGGTCTTTGCCAGTTCTTCAACTTCCTTGCACTCCCCGTCCAGGTATCTTTCACATATCAGTTGTGCTTTCCTGTCACAGGAGTTGACCGTGTAGTCTACGTCCCCAAAGTACACCATTACCACCTTCAGTTCACACATACAATCGGCATCTATTGCACCCGCGTTAGTTGACAGCCTGTTTTTGACTGCTAACCCACTTTGGGGTGCTATGCGCCCATAAGCGCCCGATGGTAATCCGATGGCTATTCCGGTTCGGATGACTTCCAGCCCTTTAGCTCGAATCTTGTTCTTTCGCTAGTGTACAGGGTGTGTCCTGCCGCCCTCAATGAGCCTTTTGTCGGCATTTTTGCCTTGTTAGTCAGCCTTCTGTCTAGGATTTGTTGATCCTCTTTTGCCTGGACAGTTGAGAACATCATATCTAACTTCTCCTCCTGGGCTTCCGCTTCTGGAACTGTAAAGACCCTTGCTGACTCTTTTAAACACCAGGTCGTGCATCTCTCACTTTCAAACGTGATGGTCCCCTTTCCCCAGTTAATTGCAGGGCTATGTTCTCTCAACCATGGCATTCCAAGAACTGCTTCATGGTTTTGTAAATTCGCCACCTGGAAGGTAATCATTTCCCTATGGCTACCGATGTCCATAGGTACTGTCGTCGTATGGGTAACGGGACCCATCGCGCAGAGTTTGCTCTCCGCTAGGTAAACCTCTCGTTATTGTTTGGCTTGCGCCATAGGCATGCCGTACTTTTCGCAAACCTTCTTATGAATAAAATCCTCAGTTGCTCCTGAGTCGATCATTCCGTTGATACTGATAATCTTATCTCTGCCATGTAGTCTCATTTTTACCATGACATGGTCATTTTCGTGTTCCAGTGATTCCGTGTTGTTTAGTGATGCATAGAACTTTTGTATCTCGCTGAGTTTCTTTTTCCCCTTGTCCCTCAGACCATCGGTTACTGGCTACCATCGTCTTTTTCATCAACGTTCTTTTCGCTTTCGTGGTCCATCTCTCGAATAGCAGTTCTCTGTTTCCATCGTGGGTTTTGAACCCTATTAATGGTCCTAGTCGGGTATTCTTTCTTGTCCCTCGGGTTAGTGCAGTTTCTCATCATGTGTCCTGGTTTTGCGCATGCAATACACAGATTATTGTTTCGTCTCCTCCAATATTCGGTCTTTGATATTTTAAGAGCTTGTCTTCGCCTAGTGGCATCTAGGTCCATTGGATCTCCGCAAGATTCACGAGTTCTTGGGTTTTGAAGGTGCCGTCATAGTGTCTGGCATTGTCGTATGTTTTAGTTTTTGACCTTCCTTGCACATGTTTGATAACGTCCAAACGGTTTTCCTGATTAATAGCCCATATCGCCTTTTCCTCAGTCGTCGTAAAGTCTTGAGCCCACATAGCCCATGCGTTCTGCACTTCTTGCTGTAAGCCTCTCAGGAAGGCCCTTCCCAAGGTTGCTTCGTCGTATTCTGCCCCAGTTACCAATACTCACAACTCGTTCCAGAAATCGGTTATATTCCGACTTCCTTGTGTGATTTTCTCAATCTTATTTCTCGCCGTTTCTCTAGCATCCACGCCGCCAAATTGAATACGCAGGGTCGCTTGGAATTGTGCCCTGCCCTTCCATATGGATGGGGTCTTTCCTTCTACATAGGGGGTATTCCATTTGCCTGCTGCTTCCCTCAGTAGGGATTTGGCAAAGTCCACTTTCAATTCGTCCTCATTCTCTCCCCACCCTAGGGCTGTATAGTACATCGCTAGTTGTACTAGCCATGCTCACAGTTTGGTGTGGTCACCTCTGAACGTATCCGAAGTCTTGATTTCTAGCCTCCGTAGAGTCTGTTCTTGTCGATTTTCTTGAACTGTTCGGATCAGCTTTAGGAGTTGTTCTCTCATAAGAGTTATCGTATCTGATGGTCCTGCTGCCCCTGACATTTTGTGTACTGGGGATGCTCCCAAGCTCACAGACCCTGATCTCGATCTTGCGTCCGGAGTGACCGGGCTTGGGGGTCTTGGGGATCCTTCACGCGATATCTCGCTTAAGGCTTGTCCAAGTTCCGCTTGTAGTCCTAAGCTAGTCTGTGGGTTGTTAGTGTCTGGTACCTCTGTATCCGTAGGTGAATCCGTTTTGTATTCGTTAAGTGTCCCAAAAGACGCAACCAAATGTTACAAACCTAGCCCTAGTCTGCCGGACAAGGCTGACTATGTCCTTATACTGCAATAGGTAACGATCCGTATCGCTGCCTTTACCGCTCTTCTAAATAGGCAAGCCTTAGGTCACCTCGGGTACGCTGAGTCCTCTCACTCCTAGCCCTTGTGAATGCTGCCTTAGCGATATGTCTTCCTCAATAAACAGGCTGGTGAATTATCAGTTGGTTCGTAGTAAGAATAAAGAGTAAATTGATGTTAGATAAAATATAGCATAGGAAAGTAACTTAGGTGGTTGCGTGAAGAGCTATCTATCTGCGTCTTTTTTCTTTTTTTCTTTTTTCTTTTTTCTTTTTTTCTTTTTTCTTTTTTCTTTTTTCTTTTT
>QFET01005444.1:0-32441 GCA_003316355.1 Tuber calosporum | reverse complement strand
TTTTTTTTTTTTTTTTTTTTTTTTTTTTTTTTTTTTTTTTTTTTTTTTTTTTTTTTTTTTTTTTTTTTTTTTTTTTTTTTTTTTTTTTTTTTTTTTTTTTTTTTTTTTTATCATGTATTCGTTGTTAAGGTACAAGAACCTGCGTGCAGCGCTAGCCATGGCATAAACAAAACCTTAATTCCAAAAGCCAAAAACAAAAGAAACCATCGTCACATAAAGCTCCAACTGGACAGGTAACTGTCCATAGACCTCGTACGGTAAACTTAAGTAAGGGAAGCCCAGCCAAGGAAACATACAGAAACCAAGCCATCAGGTGAGGAAAGATCACAAGCTTTGAGAACTTGGGGACGAGAAAAGGGGGCGGGCAGGGGAACCTAGGGGGGTAGGGGCAACCAAAGGCGGCGGAGATGAGGGGGGGGATAGCAGCATGTCGGGAGGGAAGCCAACCTGCGTCTCCTGTAGATAGGCGACCAGGTTGAGGAGAAGCAGGATGGAGGACCAGAGGGGGTCGTCCGCCCCTATCCCTATGACGCATCATAGGTGGCGTCTGCGAGCATCAGCGGTGGCCGTGCAGGAGAGTATGGCATGCTGGAAGTCCTCGTCGAAATCCCAGCATCGTGGACAGAGGGTGGGCTCCCCTAGGGATGCCTAGGATGTATGAAGAGCCAGGTAGCTCTTATGGGCACGCATTTGATGGATGCGGCCAGCCAAGAACTTTCCGAGGCCCATGTAAGGATGAGGGGACAGTGACGGTCTGTAAGGGTAGTCGGGCGCGGGAGGTCAGGCCTCCCGCCATTCGTTGATTAGGGTCTTGTGGGCCCGCCTCCTAAGGCCAGTGTAGGCGGCGCGCATAGCAGGTAGCGGGGGCAGGGGAGGACCGAGGGGTGCAAGATCAGCACGAGGTAAGGGGGCGAAAGACAAGGATCCTAGAATGGGAAGGATGAGGTGGGCCATCGCGTCCACTGGGAGGTGAGTGCGGATCAGAGGGCAGGGGGGATCAGCTTTCCAGTGGAGAGGATTAACGTTGGGCTGGAGGCGTTGTGCAAGGTGGCGCCATGAGTCTGGAGTGCGGGACTGCAGGAGGGAGAGAAAGTCCTGGGAGAGCCGCCCTGCGGCTGGGTTGATGGTGGGAGGGGCACATATTAGCCTGAGAGCAGCAAGCCTACGGCGGTGGGCGCACAGGAGGGTGATAGGAGGGAGGCAGCTCTCAAGGGAGTGGACTGAGAGTCTGGTGGAGCGAAAGCAATTGGTAACCCATCTCTGGATCTGGTGCCAGAAGACGTCCATGTGCCTTAGCATTCTGTGGGAGGGTACAAAGAGGTCAGCCCCATAGTTGAGGATGGGGAGGAGGAGGGAGACAGCCAGGGGGTGGCACAAATGGGGGGAGAGGCCAGCCCCTGGTGGGGAAAGCCTGCGAACAGTGGCGAAGGCGCCTTGGGCAAGGGCCAGCCGTTTGAAAAAGTGAGTTGATGTGGAGAGGGTAGGGGTGAGCCAGTAGCCCAGCCACCTGAGGGAGTTGGCGGGATGGAAGACCTGCCCATCCAAGTGTTTGGGGATGATGCAAGGGAAGCCCCGCTGATTCTTGGTGCGCCAGTGAATGAGCTCCGTCTTGGGAACTGAGAAGGGAACATAACGCTCTGCTACGCGACGTTTGACCCTGGAAAAGGCTGCCTGCTGCAACTGAACATTGTGGCGATAGGAAGAGGATGATACAGTTAAAGCAAAATTATCGACATAGGAAAGTATAAGGCCCTTATCAAGGGAGAAATGAAGGCCGGGCGGAAGGGGAGCCAGGGGTTGTCGCCAACTGGAAATGATTGGATGAGACGCCAGGTCAGGGCCTCAAAGTATGGGGCGTAGCATAGGGCAGGAACTTGGCCGTCGAGGCCAGTGAGGGAGACGGAGCCTCGGTCGTTAACTGAGGCCTTGAAGCTACGAGGAAGAGCTGAGCTAGTATCAACCAGTACCGAGGCTGCCAGGTCTGGAAGAAGGCCGGAATGACTGCTGCATCCGGGCGGAGGGCTGGTGAGGAAAGGGGGGCGAAAAACCTGCGAGCTGCGGTGGTGAGGGGGGATGGAGAGGGTGGTGTTAGGGGCTGAGGAGAGGAGGAGGAGCCATGGCTGGGGGAGGCAGAGGTGCCTTGGTTGGCAGCTGCTGCCGCAACCTTAGCCGCAGAGGCAGGGCCAGTCAGAGACTATCTCCTATTCCTTCTGCCTACCACTATTTGGGCATAAGAGTGGGCGGAAGTATCACGGTCGCGGAATTCATCGCCCGAGAAACCATGGATGACCAGGCTGGTGCCTTCGGTGGCAGGGGCAGGAGGTGGGGGAGGAAGGGCAGATGGGGGCACTGGACGCCTCGTGGTCGTGCCAGGGCGAGGAGGGATAGCCCGCGCAGCAGTGGTGGTGGAGGGGGGGGCGAGGGTGACACGGTGAGCCAGGTCAGGAAGGTCAGAACGGATTGAGGCCAGGCTGCGGGCTGCAGGGTCAGCTGTTGAGGTGGCGATGGGTAAGCCGGCACTTAGGAGTGCAACCGCGGTAGAGAGGGAGTCGAATTGGGCGCCAAGGGCTGATATTGCACGAAGGGCGCCACACAGATGCGGGATCAAGGTAATCTCTCCAGTGGAGAGGTCCTCGAGCCCAGAGGGATAGAGGGAAGGGACCTGAGCGCAGGAGAAGTTGATAACTTCCTTGGTATCGTCAAGGAAGGAAGAGAGGAACCTGAGGTGGGGTGGGACGTCCACTGTGGAGGCAGTGGCTGAGGGTGGTGCAGGGGCGGAGTCGAAGAGAGGGGGAGGAGGGGGACCGGCTTACGGCATGACCAAGCCTAGGGTACACAAGGACCTGAACGAGGAAAGGTGTGGATAGGATCGTGGGAACCGAGTACACTTCTAACGTGCTGGTGCAAAATGTAGGGGAAGGAAAATAGGGGAAGACAAGCGTGGCTATCTACCTGCGTCCATGACCCTCCTTATATAGATGCTCTTCCCACAACCCTAACCCTGGTGACTTTACTATGAGTCACCTCCTTACTATGACTTCCGTGTGAGTCATAGTATTACAAACATCCTATGACTCACGTCTTGAGTCATAGTATACAATCCCCATACTATCCAATTCCAATACTAGGTCATGTGCGCTAATCGCGTCACATTTGTGAAACCCCATGACTAATAATTGTAGTCAGGTGCGAAAGTCATAACATCATATGATCTCACAATCGTGAGTCATGAAACTATAAACATAAATCAAAACCAAATATCATAATCATAAATGAGCTCACAACTCGTGAGTCATGTGAAACGTTCCTTATTGCTAGATCACGATTTTGGACATCTAGGGAGAAAGGAAGGAAGCGAGATGGCCCCCTTCGCAATAACCTACTGAAAGAAAATGACCAGCGACCTCGGATTACTAAAACATGAACGTTACGAAAACTGGATCACTTTCCGGGCGGAAGTTACAGAACGATTCTCTGTACTGCATATGGCACAAACGGCCTTAGCCGAGATCGAAAAGGTCAGGTATACAAGGGACATAGAGAAGAATCTCCTTACCATGGAAAACCAGAACATCAAGGCAGAAGTATCCGGCATCGCTTGGAGAACTATAATTCAGTGGCAACTTCCTATTGAGGCCATGCATATGCTATCACATGAAAATCATGACTTGGATAGCGAAAGGATCAAGGCAGTACGCAGGGTGACCATAGTGGAAGAATCGTTCAAGGAACAACAAGGACTATTCCGAAAAAACCACCCTGGAAAAAGTGACTCTCAGAAAGGAAAAGGGGAGGAGGAATCCAAATATAGCAAAACCACTGCTGGAAATAAAAAGAGAAAAGCCTACACAGCCGGTGAAAAGGCCACCTATAAATTGAAAAAACTAGCGGAAAAAGGGAAAAAAGCTTCTGTTGAAGTAAAGGTAGAGCACATAAATTGGGTGGAATGGCATGAAGGAATCCCTAAGGACAAAATTGATGAGCGAAAGAAAGCCAATCGAAGCACAGGTTTGACTTTGGCAAACCATACTTGGAAGTTCTGTAGGAAACAGGCCCAGGTATCAGTTATAGCACAAAAGCGGGGAAATTTCAAATCCCAATATCGACGACCCCTGGTAACCAAGCGGCAAACGGCACCCACAACCAGGGTAAACCAAGTCAACCAGAACAGGATTTGGGAACTGGACGACATGGATGAAACCTAAAATAAGGTTTCCACGCACTGGCAGCGACAGTGACCAGGTACTCAGTTATGGACCCTGCACCGAAACCGAAATCTACAAGGGGTCACGACCTCTGCAAGGTCCTACTAGCAAGTATTCCGCGCTTTTCTGTGGGAAACTCTAAGCCAAGCGAGAATCACGAAAAGCAATCCAGACCTACGGGAGCATCGCAGACCTAAGAATGAGATGCTAGCAAGAAGAGATTAAGTTGGAAGGCTGCTCGTGGTAGTCTGGGACTGACTCGGAGAACCTGAAACTCAAAATGAAGAAAGCTGAGCGCCACATTTGATGTATATCGGACTTCAGTATGTAAAAACGGTCGATTAAACCCTTGTCCTTATCAAGCCCTAAATCCTTATTAGAGATCCCAGAAAGAGTGGCCAGACCAGCACTGACTAAGGACTTCTTAAGAATGACTAGAGGATATAAGTATAGCATGGATCAAGAGAAGCCTTCCAGGAACGAACATATATAACACGTCGGCTGGACAAAGGAATAGTTGTGCAAACGGAACAGGTTCCTGGATATCAAGAAAAATAAAGGTGGAAGAGAATGAGAAACTATGGCTACCTGGGCCACACGCTACATGGAGCGGGGTAAATCCGTCCCGAACCTAGACTACGGCTTTGTGGACAGGTAGGCTCAATAGACTCTTGTGGTCATCAAGGCGATGCCTAAAGAATCCCCTCAGTACAAGAAAGCTGACTATCACCTAATGAAATGAGTTCGACTCCAGTTAGGCAACGGCAGGTGCCAGGGCACAAGACAGGTGTATGGGAACCCTTCGGCAAGGGGTAAAGACCTCTGGTAGTGGGCTGCCCTGTAAACTAAAGACAAAGTTTGTTAAGTTTGTCTCAGGAGGCTTAAATAGCCGAAACCGTGCAGGCATGGTAACAAACACCTTAGTTATCACAACAACAAATATGTCACACAAAAGACCCCCACAGGCCCCAAGTGGCCATAATAAAAGACACAAATCAGAAGCACCAGCCCTACCTTATTATTCATGCCCAGAGGGCAGGGCAACCATTGAAGCAAATGGAGAATGAATCTAGTTTCCTGTACTATTAGACTGAGGGTCTAATATATTCCTAATTAACCAAGAATTGGTTAATAAACATCGCCTACCATACTAGATACGCACAAATAGCTTAGATATTTATACATTTGAAGGAACAACAGCAGCAAATGGGGGAAAACACTATACACACACAATTCTTTTCGAAATGGGTAGCAATGCATACCGATCACACATATCATGCGAAATTGTCAATGCTGGCAAATACGACCTTATCATCCCATTTGGATTGTGGCATACAGGACATCCCACAAGGCACATTGAGGATGGGCAAAATTGGATATTTAATGATGAAAAATGCCAGAGTCATGTTAATGATGAAGGCATCAACCTGACATTTGAATGGGATGAGACCGTGGCATATGACCCAGAGGCACGATATATTGGAAGAATCGAGGTTTGCACCCACCACAGAGGCAACGATGTTCCAGCAAATACCTCAGAAACACCTGGAATTCAAAAGGGTTTTTGCACCAGAAAGAGCCGAGAACCTGGCAGGAAGAAGAAATTTTAACCAGGAAAGCGAATTAATACCCAGCACAGGACCACCATGGGGGCGGATATACCCTATGTCGGCTCACCAGCTAGGTTTGCTAAGCAAATAACTGCAGAAAATACTGGATCAAGGTAAAATCGTGGAAATCAAATCTCTGGCAGGGGATCCAATTTTGTTTGTCCTTAAACGTGACGGTTCAATGAGGCTATGTGTGGACTACGGGCAGTTAAATAAGCTAAGGGTAGCCAACTAATACCCATTACCTCTAATGAGGGAGCTGCGCGACCCCGTGGTGGGAGCCCAAATATTCACTAAGCTCGACTTAAAAGATTACTATCACCTCCTTAGAATAAAAGAAGGAGATGAGGGGAAGACAGCATTCCGGACCCGATACGGCCACTGGGAATACAAAGTAATGCCATTCGGGCTGGTAAACGTTCCAGGCACATTTCCAGCCATGATATAAAATATTCTTTGTGAATATTTAGATCATGGGGTGGGTGTATACTTTGACAACATTCTGATATACTCCAAGACAGAAAAGGAACACATCAACTTGGACAAGAAGGTCCTTTCTCGCTCGGAAGAATATGATCTAGCGGTGTCAATCACGAAGTCATTTTTTCACGTAAGAGCAGAGGAGTATTTGGGTTATATCGTGGCAATCGACGGAGTCACCAAGAGTGAAAGAAAGGTCCTGAGCATCAGGAATTGGAATACACCGAGGTCTGTCAAGGAGGTGCAAATATTCATTGGCTTTAACAATTTTTACCATCATTTCATTAAAGATTTCTCCAAAATCTGCAAACCAATTACTGAAACGTAGAAGGGCGACCCCAGGAATTTCAGCTGGGGGCCAGAACAAGATGGGGCGTTTGAGGAACTGAAACAGAGATTCATCTCAGCCCCAATACTCAGTCATTTTTACGCAGACAGAGAAACTATTGTGGAAATGGATGCTAACGACTTTGGGTTAGGAGGTGTCCTTGAACAATTCAAGGACATAAAACTACATCCGGTGGCTTTCCACTCCCGAAAGCTGAGCCCAGCTGAACGCAATTATGAGACTCATGATAAGGAGCATCTAGCAATTTTGGAAGCATTCAAAGATTGGAAACAGTACCTGGTAGGAACCTAAAAACCAGTGACCATCTACACAGATCATCAAAATCTCCAGAACTTCCTGACAACCATGGTATGGAACCCGCGGCAGTTAAGGTAGGCTCAACAACTGGCGAACTACAATTTCAAAATTGTCAATCGACTGGGAAAACGTGGCGGGAAGCCTGATGCAATAAGCCGACGGCCGGAGTACCGTCCTGAGGAGGGAGCTGCGCATTGCGATCAGTCAATACTCCAGCCCTCTCACTTCCAAATTACCCAGGTCCAGTTAAACCAACCAGAATTGGAGGAAGAAACAATAGGCACAGAGTCTACAGGTTCCTTGGGAATAAAATTGCTAACTCCAAAAGCTCAAATGCCTACGAAAGGGTCCCGACTCGCAGCCAGAGATGACCTGTATGCACTAGAGGATTTCATAATTCCAGTCAAAGGACAAAGGTTGGTTGAAACTGGAATTTCCGTTGGATTCCCAACGGGAACATATGTGCAGTTGGCAGCACGCAGTGGTATGGCCACCAAATATGGTATAAGCATTGGCTGCGGAGTAATCGACGCTCTTTACAGCGGAGAAGTAATGGTCATCATAATGAACGATGGAAATCAAGATTGCCAAGTTCGCAAAAGAGACCGAATGGCACAAATAATCATGGTGAACATACACATGGCAGAGGGGATAAAAGTTGACGTACTTGCAGAAACTGAAAGATGCAATAGCAGATTCGGAAGTATGAATGTATCACCGAGACGATGAACTGCAACAAAGACCCAGGTAGTGGTCGCATACCCACAAGCGGAACATGACGAAAATGAGTTTCCTGATGAAATAGACCATCAAGTAAGACAGGAACAAACGATTACTCCGGATGTCTAATGCTATAATGTCCAAGGTCGATATTAGGAAATATGACCAGACATTATTAAGAACCTTTGAAGGAGCAGGCGAGAACGATCAAGACTGGCTGGCACGCAAGCAGGAATAGGAAACATTAACCAAAGAGGGCAAAACACTACCAAGTCACTGGGTGGTAACTGAAGGACTAATCTACTATAAGAATCCCTTTTACATTCCAGAAAACGAACAGCTGCAGACAACTATAGCCAAAGGTTGCCAGTACTCAAAGGTAGCCGGACACTTTGGCCAGGAAAAGACTCTGGAAATTGTCACCAGGGACTTTTACTGGAAAGGGCTAACAGCGTGGATAAATGACTATGTACGGTCGTGCGATAAATGTCTACATAATAAATCCCCACGACATGCGCGGTTCGGCTTGGTGAAGCTCCTAAAAGTTCCGTTCGCCGCTTGGTCATCTATATCAAGCGACTTCATCACACAACTCCCAGAATCACCAGGGAGAACATAGATTATGGTAGTCGTGGAACAATTTACAAAGATGGCGCCCTTGATAGCTCTGGAAAATAATGCAACTGCTAAGAATGTTGCAAACATCTTCTTAAGAGAAATCTGGAAGCTACATGGACTTCCAATAGAAATTATCACCGACATGGATGCAAAGTTCTCCAGAGAATTCTGGGAATCCCTATGCAAAGGTTTAGGGATAAAAACCAAAGGTGTCAACTGCGTACCACCCACAAACTGATAGATAAACAGAAAGGACCAACCACGTGCTAGAAGGATACTAGAGGAACTTTGTCACTTATGATCAAATGGACTGGTACCAGTTGTTCCCATTAGCCGATCATGGCATGTCACCATTCTAGGCAAACTAGTGATTCCATCCGCAAACAGGATGGATGAAGGAACGTGAAGCCCAAAATCCAGGCACCCAGTTATACGGACACTGGATGCAAACGATACACCAACAGGCCAAAGAAGCGTTGGAAACAAACAAGAGAAAATATGAGCAAATAATACAACCGCAAGGCTAAGCAGCAACCAGACATCAAGGTCGGGGACCTGGTTATGTTAGATGCAAAAAACATATGCACCAAGCGACCCTCTAAAAAGCTTAACCCAAAGCTTGATGGCCCGTTTAAGGTATTGGAAAAAAGGCGTGAACGTGCCTACAAACTAGAAATATCGCCAAGATGGTAGATCCATCCGATATTTCATGAATCATTGTAGGAACCCTATTGGACATCCAATCGACCAGCAAGGGATCAACCTCCCCGCGACCCAGAAAAAATCCATTCAAATTTTAATTCAGAAATTGAAAGAAACCTGAAGGGTGAAATAATCTGTTATACCCGGCGCGTGGGAGTATGAACCGACAGTTTTGTGAGTTACCGTATTTTATGCAGTGGACTGGTTGTTCCGAAGATAAAAATACTTGGGAACCAGTAGACCACTTAGAGCATGCACAGGAATTGGTGGAGGCATTTCACCAGCAGAATCCGGATATGCCAATGCCAGCAGATATTGAATGTCAAGGAAATGTTTTCCTAGCATGGCCAAGCAAACGGGTCAGGTTATTTACCCTACCTAGTCGAGTTCAAAGAGGAAGAGTTTATTTTGTTTTTTACTGTTTAATTTAATTTTGTTATTTTTACTTTTGGCTAAAGAGAGGGTCACTTTACAAAAAAGCGGTTCGTGACAACAGATTGAAGGAGGGAGCTCGTGTTAGGCACAAACAACTCTGGAGAGGATTACATGACACTCAGGGAGAAGAGCAGAAGTCAGAACCTCTACAGACAATCATACCCCTCCCGCACCGGCGTTCGCCCTGGGAGTCGTCGAAGGTACCTTGGGAAGTTGCTCATTCCCTCAGAAAAACGAGAAATTAGAACACATCTTGGAACCCCGTATATGTCATCGCTATCCATCCGACCGGATGCTGTGCGCAGGGTATACAAGAGGGCATCTCTGGCTACGTCTGGGAAGTAGAACGAACAGATTCCGTCTAGAACTCGCAGAGCTACACCCCAGTGAAGTTAAGAGAGCCTGGGTAGTCCTAGATGGGTATGAACGCACAATTGACGTAGGCTACTCCGACACACACCAAGCATACGCTGACACCCCCATGATATCTATAAGGTTAATGAACCTATCGGAACAAGTTGTTAAGGAGAGGCAGTGAAGACAAGAATGTATTGGCGCGATTGTGAACACAAGTCATGATGAAGGCCAGCGGCAGGGCGGGATATGATGGCAGGAAGCAGACTCAGGTAACAACCAAGCTGGCCCCTTGGAGTTCTATGAAGTTATTGGTACGTTCCAAACTGGGTGGTCATATCTTAACAGCCGAAAGAAGGATGACAACTCAGACTAAGTGGGTCCACACCCTCAGAGATGTCTGGAGCTCTGATCATACTATCAGATGTACGGGGGAAGAGATAGTTTCAGGGTCAAATGGGGTTCGCTCTCGGATAAAGAGACGTAGGTTGAGGGGAAGATTAGGTGTTTATATGTACATAGAGTTATTGTCCACGAACACTAAGACGCGGAATATAAATATCGTAGTGCCTCCCGAGCTTTAGCCATCATCAAGCAAAGGAGAAGAGATCTTATTAATTTCATAAGTTTTTACTCAAAAATCTTTACCTGCGAGGCCTACTAGACAATCTTCGTTTACGAAGAGAGAATTAAGCATAGTCCGATTCACTTGCCCTTAGAATCGACTTCCCTTAACACCAGCCGGTGCACTAATACTTTTTGTCCCTAAGCCCGATGGTCAAGTCAAGTTAGTAGTACACTACCGAGGACTAAACAAAGTTAAGATCCCAACCAATACCCGCTCCCTCTCATGAGTGAACTACGCAACTGTGTCGAAGTAGCAACTATCTTCACCAAGCTCAACCTCTAAGATGGATACCACTTAATTCGCATACGAAAAGGTGATTAATGGAAAACAGCTTTTCATACAAGATATGGCTTATATGAATACAAGTTCATGCAATTTGTCCTGGTTCATGCACCGGCAACATTTCTATCAATTATGCCAATGATTCTAAAGGACTTCCTTGATAAAGGAGTAGAAGTATATATCGATGATATACTCATATACGCAAGAAATGTAAAGGATCATGTCATCTTGGTAAAAAAGGTACTGGAACAACTCCGGGATTATCAGATGGCAATATCGCTAAGGAAAAGCACCTTTTGACGTCCCAACAGGGGAATATCTATGGTATATCTTGGCTATTGATGCTGTCACCATGAGTGAGAGCAAAGTGGAATCAATCAAGGCTTGGAAACCACCTGCATCAGTAAAAGATGTCCAGATCTTGAGGCGATACAACAATTTCTATCGGCAGTTCATAAGGAATTTTCCAGCAGTAGGCACACCCATTACCGATTTACTAAAAGGGAACTCCCAGGATTTTGCTTGGGGAGAACGGCAACAAACAACCTTTCATGAGCTGAAATGGCTGTTCATTACAGCTCCCATTCTATGTCATTTTCATCCTGAAAGTAATACAGTAGTGGAAACCGATGCAAGTGATTATGCACTTGGATGTGTCTTATCTCAAAACTCTGAATAAGAAGCTACATCCTGTTACATTCCATTCCGGAAAGCTGACCCCAGTAGAACGCAACTATGATATTCACAATAAAGAATTATTAGCAATACTAGTTGCATTGTAGAAATGGCGACACAATCTTGCAGGGTCTAATGAACCATTCACCATATATACCGATCATCAAAATCTACAATATTTTTTCTCAACAAAGGCTTGGTCTTCAAGACACATTCGCTGAGCTTAAAAGTTAACTTCTTTTAACATTAAAATCATTTACCGACCAGGGACCAAAGGAGGCAAACCTGACGCCTTAAGCAGGAGGCCAGAATACTGCCCTGAAGAGGAAGCTGAGCATGCCAAGCAGGCTATACTTCAGTCTCATCACTTTGAAATCTATAAGAATAAGCAAAATTTAGTGGTCTCAGACAAATAGGGTAAAGAAAACTCAGAACAGCTCCGACTAGGATTGCCTAAAGAGGAAGGGAACAATTCGGATAGGATCAAAAGGCTACAACAGGAGACAAGAATTCCAACTCCAGGTTCCAGGTTAGCGGCAGGACACGACCTATAGAGCACCGAAGAAACCATTGGTCCTGCAAGAAAGCAAGTACGTATAAGAACTAGATTAGCTATCAGACCCCCAATTGGAACTTAAGCACGAATTACACCATGCAGTCGATTAGCATTCAAGTATGGTATTTCTATAGGAGCCGTAGTAGGGGATGCGGACTATAGGGCGGAGGTTAAGATCCTCCTAGTGAACACTACTAACAATCCTTTTCAGTTACGCAGAGGAGACCACATAGCGCAGATGATCATGGAAAAGATTGAAGAGAAAGAACTGCATGAGGTCATGGAGTTAGATGATACTGAACGAGCATGCAAAGGTTTAGGCATCTCAGATATTCAGATGGAAGAAACTCCACCACAATTATGTTTCCTACACTCTGATGCCAAACACAAGTACATGGACTCAACAAATATTGCATTCCACACAATATGCACTAAAGGACAAATCTTAATGTCCAATGCAATAAGCGCTAAATGCGACACAAAGACATTTGACATCAACTTCTTGGCAAGTGTAGATGAGAAGGCACAAAAAAAGTCGATACTAGATGTAGAGGAAACCGGAGCTAAAAGGGTTACAGGATAATGGTAAGGAAATACCAAAACAATGTACCATGTCTGATGGAATGCTTTTCTACAAAGAACGCATATATATTCCACATGACGAAACCCTACACACCCATATTGTAAAAGTATGTCATGACTGCAAGGGGGCAGGACATTTTGTACAAGAAAAAACTCTAGAAATTATTACAAGAGATTTTTACTGGAAAGGAATTACCAACTGGATAAACGACTATGTACGGTCATGTACACAGTGTCAGAAAGCCAAGGCACCAAGGCACCCACACTTTGGCCTACTACAACTACCACAATTACCAATTGCAGCTTGGGCATCTACCTCAGTAGATTTTATTATGCAACTGCCCAAATCTGGAAGACACAGTCAAATTATGGTTGTAGTCGAGTCATTTACAAAAATGGAGCATTTTATCGGGATGGAAATAAATTCTACCGCAAAGATGTGCCTCAGGCATTCATCAAAGATGTTTGGAAGCTTCATAGTTTACCAACCGAAATCATCTCAGACATAGATGCTAAGTTCACGGGAGAATTCTGGGAATCATTGTACAAGATGTTAGGCATAAAAAGAAGAATATCTACAGTGTACTACCCTCAGACTGAGGGACCAACAGAAAGGGTCAACCAAGTGCTGCGAGTCTACATTCGGATATTTGTCAACTACGATCAGGATGACTGGTATCAGCTTCTACCGTTAGCTGAGTATGCCTACAACACCTCAGTAACAAGCGCACATGGAATAACACCTTTTTTTGCAAAATACGGTTAACACCCTCAAACAGAATGGATGAAGGAGCATGAAGCCCAGAATCCAGGAGTTACTATGTATGTTCACTGGATTAAAACGATACATCAAAAGGCAAAGGAATCACTTGAGGAAACTCGTGAAGGAATGAACCAATACCACGCCCATAAGGCACGTAGTCAACCAGATTTTAAAATTGGTGATTTAGTTATGCTAAATGCGAAGAATATAGCCACTAAGCGGTCATCTAAGAAGTTAGCGCCAAAATTATATGGCCCCTTCAAAATCCTAGAACAATGAGGGAACCTAGCCTACAAATTGGAAATATCTGACGCATGGAAAATCCCCCCTGTATTCCATGTATCATTACTGGAGCCATACAGAACATCCGTTAGGCCAGGCAGAAAACAAACACCCATGGCACTGAAAGAGGTTGAAGGTGACCTAGAATGCGAGGTGGAAAAAATCATTAAGAGTGAAATAATCTCTTATGAACAAAGATTCAGAGGACGATCACAAAGAATCCAAGATCTTCAATATTTTGTCTAGAGGAAGGGATCTTCTGAAGATGAGAACACCTGGGAACCACCATAGCACTTACAGCATGCTCAAGATTTGGTAAATGATTTTCATAAAAAAAATCCGGAGATACCAAGGTTGGGCTAAGTAGTAACTACATAAAGGTTTTTCCTGCTGTGGCCAATTTATCGTAGAAGGGTTTTCAACCCTACTGGAAGTAGTACACAAAGTAATATTACCTCAGGACGAAGCCTGGGAAGGGGGAGCTGATGTTACACATATGGAAAAATGGTACGGATTATATAATGTCCTAGTAAATGGAACCGGGAGGTTACTATATGACTACAACCCATGCTGGCAAGAAGTAGTGTGTATAGCAGAGCTACTCAGTCTCGGTGAAAGATCTAGACTCTAAGAAACGAGTACTAAGACTCATAATAATCCCGAATGCATATACAATTGAGTGCATATATGCTTGAAAGAGGGCTATCCAGAGTGATCAACTGGTATTCCGTAAGATGTTGGCAATTGGGCTACATCAACTTGAACTTAGTTTATTTGGCAAATGAATCGAAGGCTGTCTACTGTTGGAGTACTAGTGACCCACAGAATAATAGGTAGCTCCGGGGATTATGTGACTGAGCAGGGCATACATTTTCAGGGTCAAATGGTATTTCCACCTTCTATGAACCTGGGCTAGGTGTCAAAGGATACTTCATCTATATGGTTAACATAAGTACTGGAAAAAGTGTATAGCTAGGTAGCTATCCCCATAGTTAAGGCATCATCAAGCAATGGAGAAGGGACCTTAACAATATATTCAGTTAATCAGCTATTGAGATATCATAGTTTAACAGCCTTCGAGAACCCTTTATCCTTTATCATACTTTAGCTGAGCTTTCCTGATAGTTCTCCAATTTATTTGTTACAAGCACGGCCTAGGCAATTCAACAGCACCGAAATGGCTATCCCGTAACATACATTAAGGCTATATTACTTTTGCTTTGCAGCCCCTTCAAGCACTGCAATGATCAGACTGACTTTGTCCATATCGGACAACTTGCAGTGTCTGTAGGTGACACACCTAATCTCTGGATCTTGGATGAATTGCTGTATGTCAAAGGGGACTCTATTAGATTCTTTAGTCCCTCACTTGTGGGGTTTCTTTTGTCACAAGTGGGATTTCTTATTAGACATGCCAAGGTAGTCCGTCAAGGCTTGACACCACTCATCATACTATCGGTTCTTAGCCCACGGTTCCAGTGGAAATTGTATCGGTTATGAAATCAGCTTAAACCAGGTAGGGAGCAACAGGATTTGCGCCTACTACTTGAGGAGTTAGAATCACCCTGTTCCCCTCCTTCGTCAACATTCTCTCTAACTGGTGGTTGCATGCCACTGCTTCCACCAGTATTTCCACCACGGAGTTACAAGGTCTCATGATACCTGCTAAGGTGGTCTTCTGAACTTGGTTCACTGGCTTATGCAGGAGAAGACAATTGAACTAGAGATAGTGGGGGAGGGGGTGCCTTTACTCCAAGAACCTTATTCACGGCCCTCTGAACTTACTGTATGCAGCTAAGGTATGCTCCAAGATTGGTATGGTCTTCTGAACCACTGCTATGATACTGGATCCTTTTCAACCTTGGACCTGTGGAGGAATTTTTTAGCTCTTCACCCGTGCCCTTTGGACAAGGATCCTTGTAGTGGAAAACATGCCCTGCAGTTCCACCCTCTATCCTACAAGCAGGAGAACAATAAGCCATAGCGGACTGCGCCCCAGCTCCGGGAAGCCCTATCCTCCCAGGATTGCCAGTAGGCTTTGCAGCAGCTGGTAGGAGTTGGAGAACTTGCGGAGGGGGAGGGTGACCTCTGTATTCTGCAGCAGGAGGAAGTCTCTAAAGGGGCAGATGATTGAGGGCGAAGGAAGAGGTTCCTTTTGGGGGAAAAAATGATGTAGGAGGAAGGTATTGATTTCTAATGGTGGCAAGGCATTGGGAAAGGAGTGAAAATGGTGAGGACGGCATCTGCTGGCAACCTGTCTGGCTGCCCATACAGACTTCGTAACCTGGGAGACGAAATATAAGTTCCTGTATGATGCTTTTGCCTTTTATATAGCGTTGAAGTGCAGAAGGCGAGGGGCACGGGGTTGTCGGAAAGTGTCGAGGAGGGAGACAAGTGTGACATTCTTACATCCCTGTTGAAAGCCTGACGGAGATGAGACAACTCTGCTGTCTACTAGGATTTTGACTTGAAGCAGGGACATTGGTTAGGCGTCTGGAGGGCAAGAAGCGAGGTGTGGGTACCCAGATGGGTGTCAAACCAGGGACTGAGGGAGGCTGATGTCGTGAGCGGGAGTGGCTGAGAGATTGATAAATCCTTTATGAGAGGAGAGAGTGAGGACCAATCAGTTTTGACCCAGTTTGGGGTAGGGTCGGGCTGGTACAGGAAGGGTGTAGAGAGCATGATGGTGATCAGAACATGGTCAGAGCCAGTCAGTGTGAGGGTAATACCCCATGAGTTAACAACAGGAGCGAGGAAAAGGGTTAACGAAGGCGAGTTCTAAGACTTCAGGTCTGCATGTGCTATCAAAAGGAAATCTAGTAAATACACTAGTTGTGTTAAGAAGCGAGTAACCTAGTTCAGAGGGCAGGTCAAAGTAATGGAAGGATAAATTTAAATTCGGAGTCCGACAGAATTCATAGTGGGTCGGGAAGATCATGATGTAGGTTGAGGTCCACAACCAGTAGAGTAGGAAAGGCTTGTTCCCTGAACTGTGAAGTTGGGGAATTTGTATACAGATGAGAGGACTGCCCAGTGCTAAGGTAAGCATTGTACATACGAAAAATCCTGTGTGCTGAGTTGAAGACTCCAGAGGTGGACTGGGTATCAATTGCCATAAGATCCAGGCAGTCAAAATTAATTGGTGGTAATGCAAAAACTTGCATAAACTCAAGGAATGAATAAATGACGACCCTAGGTTTGGCACCATTAGTAGTAGGTGGAGTAAACGATTTGTAATCGGAAAGTATAGTAAGGCATCCTTTTAAAATGGGAGGGTCTTGCAGGGCGACAAGTTGGAGGCAGGTCGGCATAGCTCTAAGGCTGTTAAATAAGAAACGAAAAACACTTTCCACCTCCAGAGCCAGTTCTGCTGAATGAGGGTGAGGGAAGTGCCAGACCCCTGCGTCAGGAGAGGGGGATCCTGTATGGGACTCA
The DNA here is from genome assembly GCA_003316355.1 of Tuber calosporum. Classification (NCBI taxonomy): domain Eukaryota; kingdom Fungi; phylum Ascomycota; class Pezizomycetes; order Pezizales; family Tuberaceae; genus Tuber; species Tuber calosporum. Next base: position 15,468 of record QFET01005444.1, on the reverse strand, counting down.
TTGGCCAGGGAAGCCAGAAGGGCCGTGTGGAAGAGGGGAACTAAAGAGCCAGGTGGGGACTCGGTCAACAGATTTGCAGTCGAGGTCAGCTGGGGCACCAGCTGGTAGGGCTAGCTGGCGTGGGGTGGTGAAGTCCATGAGGGCAGAAGTTAGGGGAGAGGGAGACCTGCGTGGGCAAGGAAGATGAGAGGTATCCTGATCCATATCCTCATCAGGTGCATTGACTTCCTCTGACTCAGAGGTGGTTTCCTCATCGGGAGGAATGAGGGGGAGTAAAAGGCAGGACCCGTCTGTTGCAGCATGGAGTCTTGAGCAGCTAGAACACATAAGAGGGGAAGCAGGGTAGCATACAGCAACTGACTTAATGTTTTATCCTTGCGGGCATGTAGGGTTAGGGCAGCAGTGAGCAGTCCGTATGTGGGCTAGGGCCCTGAGGGGCCAGGTGGAGTTGGTGGCCTTGCACATAGGAGAGGGCTGGCCGTAAAGCCAACGTTTCTTGAATTACGTGAACTTGCCAGAGGAGTGGGCATTTTCAACCCTGCGTGGTCGGGACAAGAGGCAGATTGTGGAGCCATACCAGTATACATCGTCGGTGGCAACTCTGACAGCTACGGAAGTAGTAGTTTTTGTACCCCTGGGGTCAGGGTCAGTTTGGAGGAAGCGGGCTGAGAAGATGGCAATATTGGCTGCATTCCTGACTGATTCGGAGAGGGCAGGGAAGAGGTCTGCTTGGTCCTCTGGGAGGTAAGTAGTAGGGAGGCTGTAGATAGCTAGCTGGACCTCATTAGGGGCAGGGCGAAAGGGACATATGGGTTTTTCCCCTCTGGGAAAGCTTGGTTAAGGCAGTTAGTCATGGCTTCATAATAGGGAGAGTAGGCTGTAGAGGGTGTGTGAGGATGAGTGCCCAAAAGCCTCAGTGAGCCTTTCGGGTTGACTCTGTCGGAGAAGGATAGCAGGAAGGGGCAGTTGGCTTTTCGGAGCACCGCTGCCATTAGATCCGGGGCGGTTCCTGCCTTCCGGGCTGCATGTGCGTGTGGTGCGGTTGAACTTCATAGGGCAAAAAATCAGTGTTCAATAGAGGGCAAAGTTGCGGGTCCCTTAGACTGAGAGCTTGCATTATTGGACGCTGAGACTAGCGCCAGTGTGGCAGGTTTCTTCCCCATGCTTTTGGCATTGCGTGCATAGGATAAGTTAGCTGCGACTACAGCATCGGACTTGATGGCAGACTGGGTTCGAGTGTGGGCAGGACGGTAACTGGAGGAGGAGGGGGGGGACTGAAATTCAGTCAGAGGGGGGAGTTTACCTGCCCTATAATCTAGGGCTTTCCAGGTGTGAGGGTGGCGGATGGCGTATGGTGCGGAGTTGCCATACCACTGTTTTTCCACTGTGTCATAGCAAGCGAGGTCAAGGTCAAGGTCTTGAACCACTTCAGGTACTGGTTGGAGTTTGGAGTTAAGGAGTAACTTGGGTCGAAGGGCAGTGGGGCGAGGTGCACCCTGGGGAGGAGGGGGAGATTGCTTGGCAATGGCTCCTGGCATAACGTGGAGGGAGAGATCTCTAACTATGCCCTTCAAGGCTGCAATAGCGGGTGGTAGTGTAGTATAGGTGGGTGCGGAGGTGTCGATGGCAGAAGAAATCTCATCGACCAGAGATGTCAAGGAAGTAATTCGTGTAACTACCTCCTTGATTCCATAGATGGCTGTGCATAGTAGAAGAATGCTTGAAGCCTCCCCATCAGGAAGGTTTTGGCAGTGGGAGGTGTCTAAGGGGGGAATAGATGTAGGAGAGAGGCTGAACTGGGTAATTGTGGCGTCAGGGAGGTTTTGGGTGGCAATCAGGTGATCAGGAAAGGGGTCAGCTGTGCTGGCATGAGAGGAGAGGGCTGAGTAAGGGGCAGTAGGGTGTTGAGTACACGAGGCTGACCTGGAGGGGCCATAAGAGGCAGTGGCCATCACTGTTACATATAGAGTGGGGCGGTGTCACTAAAGTGTGAAGCTTATGTGATGGGCAGAATTTGGTGTGTTGTGGCTTTTACCACCCTAGGTGCGAAGTTTTGATTGACTGAAAAGGCCAAGAATTTAAAGAGGGAGGAAAATAGAGGGCACAGAGCGTCCGGTGGCATGAAGGGAGTCATTTTGAACTTTATACGTTGCTGCCGGCCAACCAACCGGATGCTGTCTGCAGTATGTAAATAGCGCTAGGCGACAGGCGACCTGTACAGGTTGCTAGTATTAACAACCGCAGGCACTCTGAAGGTAATGCAGGTGCCTAATATCCTTTAGCGAGACAAGGGAGCCCGTCAGAAAGGTCTTCTGGGAGTCATGGAGGTACTGCAGTATGTCTGGATAAAGCCCTACTATAAAATGCGATAATAGCAAGGGCGCTATACTATTACTGAGGGACGTTACAGGACTCAGATGGTATTTGGTCCTATCACGGATGAGGTAGTTAACACACTATCGGCTATGGGTTGTGCACATTTAGCCAACACAGTAGTGCCACAGACTTGGGGACCTACGTAGTTAGTAGAATAGCTGTCAATTGGGCAAGTAGACTAGGTTAACTACTACGCTTGGATAGAGAGAACTGTTGCAAGGCATCTAAGTCTTAAATGAGATGTAAAGTCCGATGTCGACTTGAGAGTATGCTACACACAACACTTCGATTGGAAAAAGTATTTCTCTCCGGCAGCCATAATTGAGATGCATTACATAAAAAGAAATCGGATTGGTGGACTCTCCTTATTACAGTGATCCGCAGACTCCCGAAGCTGAACCAGAGAGAGTCCAGTGTTTATAAACTGTCAGTCGAGCAGTGTAACCTACTCCCCAATATCTCAACAATGCCAAAAGGACTCTGTTGATACTATTAGGATATGGGGAGAATGGTTGATACATAGTTGTCAACTAGACAAGGTAAAATGTATGGAACTCTTAGAATGACAGTTCAACTTGTAGTATTAAAGATGAGAGTCTTGGGATGCTTGAGGGTCCGAATCCTTAATGGATTGCAGGCTCTTTAAATACAAAAGATTCTAGTTAGGAAAACTTAACAATAGGTGCAAACATCCTTTCCAACCAACATGCAACAGAGGCAGCATAACACGGTAACCATGTTCTGAAAACAGAGGGTTAAAGGCGACAGGATATAGTTAACAAAATAAGTAATAGAATCCAAACTAGGAGAAATAAGTGATCGCTAATACTATACAGATCCTGTAGACAAAACAGGAGGATATAGAGACCCAAATGGGTAGAAGCAAGGAGGGAGTAATGATAAGCGAAATAAGGAAAGAATAAGCAGTTAGGCAGTCATAAACAAGTTTCAAGGGACAACCAAATAGTAGCGCTTATCAGGTATAAACCCAAATAAGTAATAACCAACATCAACTCAGTAGTAATAGTAGAAACATACTAGGATTTGGTTATATTCCCCTTAAAGGAAATAAAAATAAACAAAACAATATGGAATATCCTAAAGCGCTTAATGACCAACCTGTCTGTGACGAATTCCACTCAATTTCAAACATATAACTTAATCAGTAAACATATATCCATCACTGGTGTTAGGACCTTACATCTTTATTAGCGCCATAGTAGCAAAGACAATATCATGAAGCTCTAAGCTTTTCATCTTATATTCATCCATTGTGGAGATTGTTATGCAGCTATCAGATTCTGAGTAGTCTGAGGCTTGAAGAGGTTTCCAAAATCTGTCAGGGCCAAGCTCTGGTGAGAGGGGGCATAGTCTACTTTCGGAAGTGTCCAGGCAGAAAAGGTCTCGCCATGCGACCAAAGAAGTCAGAAAGGTCTAGATTCATTGTAGATATCGTACTCTTAGGATCTGATCAGGGTGCTGGTGCCTTCTAGGTTGTATAGGGGTTCTCATGTAGCCTTGTTTTCATCATAACCTATCCAATGGAGTAAGAACTGTCTCTTTATATGATAGGTTCGATCTTTGAGTATCTTTACAATTTCTCCTTGTTCTTGCTCACTGACATTGATGGTGAAAGGCTCTTTGGATATAGGTTCAAGTGTTCCTAGGGAGGGGGAGGGGTTGTGTTTTAGGTAATGGCAAAGATGGCGGTGATGCATCCAAGGGCAGGATCCTGCCATCACTGGGGTGAGTATGAGTTTGTAGTTGTGGTGTCGTTCAGGTCCTTCGCTCACTGAGAAGTGTCCTAACTATGGTCTAACTAGCTTGTAATTTCATCCAACCTTATAGACATAGGGTGCTGACTTGAGATAACTTCAGATTCATTAGGGATGATTGGGGGTCCTTTCTTCTTTTTTTGCTCGAGGTAGTTTTGCAAGCTCTTGCCTTCTTGAGTGCATCTCAGGCCAGTTTTTGGTTCTTTATAATCAGAGAAGCAATCTTGTCAGCTGTGGGTACTGAAGTGGGGAGAACTCATATGCTTCGAAGGAGATTTGGTAGTCTGCCAAAGGTGATTACGAAGGGGGAGAGTTCATTGGTATCACTAGGTGCTGTATTGATTGCAGTCTGGACCTGAGGTAAGAGGCAAACCCACTTGGTTCCTTTAGGACCAACATAGTTGCTAAGGCATTGGCGAACAGTTCTGATTCTGCGCTCACTCTGTCCATAAGTTTGGTAATAGTAAGCTAGAGCCAATTTGAGATCAACATTGAGATTCCCTATAAGCTATATCCAAAAGCGTGATGTAAACGTGGGGTCTCTGTCTGAGACAATTGAAGTAGGAAAACCATGAATGGTGAAGACTCGCTCAATGAGGGTGTGCTGTTTCAATAGCTTTAATGTTCTGGGAGACTGGAATGAGGTAGGTCAAGCCACTGAATTAAGCTAAGACAACTATAATGAGTTCAAGCTTAGAATCGCTAGGGAAAGTTCCTGCAAAGTCAATTTCAAGAGACCAGAATGGGTGTCTATGGATAGGGAGGCGGGTGACTGATTGTTCAGGAAAAGTGATAGGTTGTTTGTTGAGCAGATATATGTGGCATCTGCGGACTTAGTCTTAGAAATCATTCATCTTGGAGAACCAGTAAAAGTGTCAAGAACTATATTCAAAACATATCTGTTAACCAATATGTATCATTTATTCATGGGTAATACATGCAATTTCGCTTCTGATCTTTGCACCTTTATAGCTTACTTCATAAGGAACATAAAGACAGTCTCTACTTTCATCATTCCCTGTTCTTACGAGAGCTCCATCATATTGTTAGACACATGTTTTTGAGGCACTGAATTCATTTCTGTATTAATAGGAAAAATGCGCTTAAAACCTACTCATACCCGTCCAGCCCAGTTATGGGACCCGCACGTCACCTGCGGCGCATGCGGTTAAAGTGTCTCAATACTAAGAAACCGAAAATCAGCACCCCACTCGTAACACCATATATGTCGTCTCCATCCCTCCGACCGGATACTGTTCAGAAGTTATATAAAGAGGGAGACACGTTCGAGCAAGTACACCTATAATCAAGTGCATCAGACAAATGTCCGCAGACCTATGACTGTTTCCGTATAGCCTTTGCTGATAGTGGGCAATGGTGACGGGACACTATGAACGAAATTGAAAATATGGAAAGAGGGCTCCAGGAAAATAATGAGAGCATACTTAGAACCTGAGAACAAACTGAGAAAGGTCTACAGACCTATTGGAACAAGTTGATAAGGGGCAGTGGAGCAAAAAAGGTATGGTTTTGGGCCGATCGTGAGTTACAGTCATCCTGAAAGCGTCTTGATGCCGCCGGCAAATACCGGCAGGAAACAGATTGGTCGACCTCCAAGCTGGCCACTTGGTGTTCTAAGAAACCCTTGGTAAATCCTTTGAGGCAATAACAGGTTCAATCAGCAAAAGAAGGAACGACGTCTCGCGCTGATAAGGGCATCACACCCTCAGAGAAATCCGAGCTCCGAAGTGTCCATCAGTCGTTGGGGGAATCATATTCTCAAGGTCAAATGACATTCACACTGGGAACTAAAAGATAGATAGTATATAGTTGTTTTAGAATCAGATGTAGTCCGCGAACACTCAGATGCAGGATATAAATATCGAAGTGCCTCCCGACCTTTAGCCATGATCAAAGCAACAGAGAAGAGATTTTATCAATATCATGCGTTCTACCTTGAAATCTTTACTTCTTGTACATTCCGAGACAATTTTCGTCTACGAATTTATTTCTTGAAGCCCACCCTGATTCGCATGACCTTAGAATTGGCTCCCCTTAACATTATATTGATATGTCTCCTTGTCACCATGGCTGAACATATGACTTTTGGACACCTCCAAGTCAAACCTCAGGAATCACACAAGCTTATAGCTGATTCCCTCGCCCTTGACTAGCTGCTCCTTGAGCCTCGTCCTATCTACTACCTCTCCTTATTTGAACAAGTACTTGAAGACTCTCTACCAGATATCAAATTCTCAATACAACACGAAACCTCCTGGTTAACAGATCCTCTTCTATTCCCAACCGAATCAGATTTCCTAGAAATCTACAAACATTTTTCCGGTTCTGGCTTCTTGTGGAAACCCGTCCTTGATTACTACATTAAGGAAGCAGGAACCACCAGTTCCTTTACCTCAATCCACTCATTCGTCCCACCATCTGCTAGTGGATTTGGGAGGCACCCAAATTTCTACTGAGTAGCAATGTCGTCCCGACAGTTAACGGTCGACACCGAGAAGGTCATGTCAGATATTGAACATGTTTCGATGTTTCGATGTGACCATGCCCTGGACGCTCCAGGTCACCTTTGGCTCTCCATCATCTCTTGCAGCTGAGTGGAGTTAGAAAAGCAGCCCTCTGCACCCCTTCTAGTACACTTAGACCTCCGGATACTAGAAATCCTGTCTTGGAGATATTGGCAGAACATATCAGACTAACAATGGGCTATGACGTCTGAGCCCTATGTGAATCGGTCGACAATACTCATCAGGCCTACAATGAACTGTCTAGTCAAGGGCAGGTTCAGGCAGACCAACTTCAGCACCGTGCAAACGTATCGCAGGGGGTGAACAAATTATAGGTGAGAACTAAAACAGGTATATATGGGATTCGAAATGCTGGCAGCAGAAAAGTTCACACTGCAAACGGCAACTACCAAAAGGGTGGAAGTGAAGTTACAAGCTCAGGAACCAAGTGTTATACACCATGAAGCAGTAAGTACAGAACTTTATGCTAACATTGGTGCAACAGGGCAGGAATCTCTTGACCGAGATCGGCAGTTGGAAGAATTCCTGACCTGCGCAAGAGTCGAACTTACACAAAGGCAAGTGGTTTCACAAGAAGAATATGAGCAGAGCAGACTGCAGTTAAGAAAACTCGACCAGCGATTAGAACAAGAACACATTCTGAGGGAAGCCAAAGACAAAATGCAGAGTACAGCATCAGACCAGATGACTCCGATGTTAGCTTGAATTACCGAGGCAGTAAAGCAACTACAGGGTGCCAGAAATCTACCTAGAGTGTGGGAAACAGTGGAACCACTGCCAGTGGAAAACCCGGGGTTGGAAAAACAGACCTCAGCTGATGGAAGAGAAGAATTCTGCTTCATCCCCTCTCAAGACAAGGGAAAAGGGGTGGATCGTGGTGAAGGAAACAACAAGGGAGGAAAAGGACCACCAGCGACACCACCTGTGAATGCACCTAATCCCAGAGATGATGACCCTGACTCAGAAGATGGAGGTGGTGAGCCATCACTGAGAATCTTGCCAAGACGAGAGTTCAAATCCGAAGCCGATGCCAGGGTGGACCAACTGGGCCAAGCATTAGCCAGAACCAACTGCTTACAAACAAATCCACCATTCAAATTTTAAAATAAGCCTACTCAGGATGTACGAGTAGGATTATCAAACCACGAGGACCAGCTCCGGAGAAACCCACGGCAACAAGATGATGACAAGGAGCGTATCAAGTATGTATTGGGAAGAATGTAGGCAACCGAGGTGGCCCCTTTGGCCATAACCAAATGGAAAAAGATGACTAGGGACCTCGGATTCCCAAAACATGAGGGTTATGATTTCTGGATTAGGTTCCGGGCCAAAGTTACCGAACGATTCTCAGTACAGCATAAGGCGCAAAAAGCCTTAGTCGAGATGGAGACGGTCAGGTAGACAGGGGATATAGAGAAGTATCTCCTGACCATGGAAAATCATAATATCAAGGCAGAAGTATCTGGCATTACTTAGAGAACTATAATTCAATGGCAACTCCCTATTGAAGCCATGCGTACGCTGTTACATAAAAATCATGATTTGGATAGTGAATAGATCAAGATAGTCCACAGGGTTACCTAGGCTGAAAAATCGTTCAAGAACAAACAGGATTATTCAGGAAAAGCGACTAGGGAAAAAGTGACTCCTTGAAAAGAATATGTGAGGAGGAATCTAAGTCTAGCAAGACCACTGCTGGAAATAAAAAAAGGAAAACCTACACCGCGGCTGAAAATGCTGCATACAAATTGAAGAAACTAGTGCAAAAAGGGAAAAAACCCCTGGCTGAAGGAAAGGTTGAACACACAAATAGGATTGAAGCTCATAAAGGAATATCTAAGGACAAAATTAAGGACAGGAAGAAAGCCATTCAATGCTCGCGTTGCACTTTGGCCAACCACACTTGGAAGTTCTGTAAGAAGCAGGCCCAGGTATCAGTTACTGGACAACGTTGGGTTAATAATAAACCCCAACATGAAAGTCTCAGGCAACAATAGTGTCTAAGGGACAAACAGTACCCACAACAAGAGTGAATCAGGTCCACAAACCCAGAATTTGGGAACTGGATGACATGGATGAAATCTAAAAAGGGTTTCAGGCACCGGCACCAACGGCGACCGTGTACTCAGTTATATACCCCATACCGAAAACGAAATCAAGAAGGGTGCTCAACCGCTGAAAGGTCCTACTAGCAGGTATTCAGCCCTTCTCTGAGGGAATCTCAAAGCCAAGCGAGAGTAACAAAACGCAATCAAGACATATGAGTGTACGGTAGACATAAGATTGACAGGCGAGTGCGAAGTGTTTAACTTGGACATCGGCTCGTAGTAGTCCGGTACTAACTCTGGGAACCTAAAACTCAAAACGAAAAAGGCCGTGCGCAACATTTTGTGTATTGGACCAAAGTACAGAAGACGGTAAACTAAACCTGGGTCCTTATTAGGCCCTAAATCCTTACCAGAGCTCCAAAGAAGAGTGGACAGACTAGCACTGACAAAGTACTTCTTAGGAATAACAAGGGGTAACAAGCCTTGCCTGGATCGGGACATAGTAACGGAAAAGGAAACTCTCCCTGAGGCAGAAGAAGATGAAGATGGAAACATTAACTCGGAGAGAATAGATGAATTTGGCGATCGCTACCAATGGGCCTCTGCCTACTTCCTTGAAACGACTGACCCCCAATGGCTCATTTTGTTGGCCACCCACAAAACACCCCCAGCCTTCTGGAAAGCGTTCCAAGATAAATCCGCTAGAGAAAATACCACCTCCTTCTTTGAACAACTCAACGCTGGCCTCGATACCAAGTACGATACCTCTGCACCAATTGCAGACCATATCAACATGTACGATACCTTCAGGAATCGAATGCAACACAGTTGCTCCTCCTCCTCTGCTGACGACCGATATGCTCTACCATTTGTATTCAAATCGGTATTTGAGTCACCAGAAGCCAAAGCAGCAGTTCTTCTCCGCTCCCTTCCTGAGTCGATGAGTAACATCGTCGACAACCCCCAAACCAAGGAGGACCTTACCTGTGATCATGTCTACAACAAGATGTTGGACATGAGACCCTTGGTTAGCCCGGAGGACGACAAAGCGTATAAAAGCGCTGATGTTAAAGGAAAAGGAAGGGAACATCCCCGGAGACCTGCAGCCACATCCAAGGTATGTACCTACTGCACAAGGCATTACCCCACTGCGGCCGCTGAAGGACATACCTGGAATGAGTGTAATACACTCAAAGGCGACAACCAAAAGAAGAAGGAAAAGAAAGCTGTTAGTTCAGCAAAGATCGGAAAAGATGAGATATCTGAACCGGTCAGTACATCCACATCCCTCCTCTCTACGCAAAAGACTCCTCACCCACACAACTGGGTAATCGATACAGGCGCTAGCTCACACATGACAAGCAACCTAGACCTTTTTATAAACTTTGAACCAAGTACACGATCTGTTAGGTTAGGCGATGATTCTGTAATAGAATAATGTGGCCGAGGAACTGTCAAGCTCATGGCCAAAACTTCAAACGGTCATGTAGCCCCTGTATTCCTTAAATATGTTCTCTGGGTTCCGAAGTTGGGTCAAAGTAACTTGTTGTCATGGCGCGCTATTGTTTCTTTGAGGCATGGTTTTTCTTTGCGTAGTAAAGGGGCGGATATGTTTTTATACAGGGAGAATAAAAGAGAAGTAATATGGGGAAAGCTAGACGGTCAAGATTATGTTGTGCAAGAAGAGAAAGCAGTGGCGAACAAGATGACTTACCAACAGTGGCATGAAGCCCTCGGATATCCTTCACCATCATACCTCAAAAGTACCAACTACTCAGACAATCCAACAATCCCCGAAGCTCCGAAAGACTGGCAGTGTGAAACCTGCATTACCTCCAAATCAACAAAACGAAAACCTGAACCCATTGACAAAAGATGTGAAAAACCCTATGAGTTAATCCACTGTGACCTTAGTGGAAAATTCTCTACCCCCTCCTTCTGAAAAACCTGGTACTATGTCACCTTTATTGATGATTGTACACAGTATACCTGGATTTATCCTCTTAAAGCCAAATCCGATACGGTTAAAGTATTCAACCAATTCATCAAATAAAGACACACCCAGGACAATGCCACTATTCAGCAATTCAGGACAGACAACAGAGGAGAATGTGTCAACAAAGATATGACAATCATGTTTGAAAAACTGGATATCATACATGACAAAATACTTTCCTTACTCTCGTGAATCTAATGGCGTTGCCGAACGATACAATAGGACAATAATCACATCTACACGTTCTATGTGATCTGGTCTTACACCAAGATTATGGGCCAAAGCAGTTACGACAGCTCAATACCTCCAGAACATCCTCCCTAACTGATCCATAGGAAAACTAACGCCCTATGAATCTCTCTACAACAAAAAGCCGTTAGTGAACCACATGCGCTCCTACAGGACCAATTGCTTTGTCCATATACCTGAGGAGACCAGAAAACCAGGAACAAAGTTATAGCCCCGGGCCATCGAAGGATACCCTGTTGGACATACTTCCTCCAGCAAGATATACCATATATACATACCATTGTTACACAAGAACTCAGAAACGCGCCAGCTCCACTGGACAACCAAGACAATAGTACCTCTTGATCCCAAGGAACCTGCGCCCTCATCAGAGACTCTTGCAACTGTCTACCCACCTTCCTACCAGAGAGTTCCGGCACCCGATAAAACTCTACCACAGGAAGCAATTGACAAGCCAACCATCGAAGCACATCCACCTCGACCGCCTGAACATCCTGAAGATCATGACCGCGTCCAAATTCCAGAAGAATCACCGGAACCTCTTGCACAAGAAGAACAACCGGAAAATCGTCCCAAGATACGGACCAGATCTGGCAGAACCATTCGCCCACAACAATACTTTGGCAGAAATGTCACTGTACCATCTGACAAGGATCCCAAAACCTACACCCAAGTAGTGAATGGCTTGCTTAAGGAACACTGGACCCACGCAATGGATGAGGGGATAAAGGCAGTTGAGAAAAGTGGTACTTTCGATAAAATAGATAAACCTACAGGACGCAAGATTATTGACAGTAAATGGGTCTTTAAGACCAAGCGAAATGCTGATGAATCATTAGAAAGGTACCGTGCAGGGGCAGTTGCCAAAGGATTCTCACAAGTACTGGGTTTGGACTTTGAAGATACCTTCGCTCCGGTCATCCGATATGAATCACTCCGCTTCCTCCTTGCAAATGTGCTAAAAACAAATGGCGACAAAGGCAATTCAATATTAAATCTGCTTTCCTTTATGGTGAATTAAAAGAAGAAGTCTACATGCGACCGTTACCTGGGTTCGGTAATGGAGACAAAGTATGGCGACTTAACCGATGTCTCTATGGACTTAAGCAATCTGCGAATGAATAGTACGCTCTCCTTGCTAGATACCTAACATCCAAAGGTTTTGCGACATCAGCCCTTGACCCATGCATGTTTGATCACGGTAAACACGACCTATACCTATCGGTTTACGTTGACGACATCGCTATATACTCGGCCATCACTCCCCAAGCTACTTCCCTCATAGAAGACCTGAAAACGGCATTTGAGATTACGGACTTAGGGGAAGCTACATTCCTACTTGGCCTACACATCACCTATACAACAGACGGGATACATCTTACCCAGCAACGATACATCAAGTCAGTCCTCGAACGATATGGTATGGAAAACTCTTGGCCAGTCTCTACACCCTTACCTAAAGGTATTCAACTACGGAAAGGGACAGTGGATGAACAAATAACGGACATGTCCATATACCAATCGATAATAGGCTCGCTTATGTACCTGACAACTGGTACCAGACCCGATCTAGCGTATACAATATCCTTTCTCTCCCTATTTTCTTCCTGCCTGACCGAAATCCACCTAAAGGCCGCTAAACACGTCCTTGGTTATATTCGCGGTACAAAAGACTTTGGAATCTTCTACCCTTGTACAACTACAAACGTTATGAACACCTATGTGGATGCGGACTTTGCAGCCTGTCTTGATTCCCGCCGCTCCTTCTCTGGGTATGTTATTCATTTTAACAATGCCCGTATATCCTGGCGGTCCAAGAAACAACCCTCGGTCGCAACATCTACTAGCGAAGCAGAATATGTAGCTATGTCCCTAGCAGCCAGGCAAATCCAATCGTGCATCAAAGGTCTCAGTGACATCTGGCTTACAATACCGATCGCTTTACATGCCAACAATACCGGCGCAAATTATCTGGCAACCAACCATCAACTTAACGAGCGAACAAAACATATCGATATCCATTTTCACAAAATACGAGATGAGATCGATAAAGGTTCTTTCACACTCCTGAAGGTTGCGTCATCAGAAAACCTTGCCGATATTTGTGACAAGGTACTTGCGAAACCGGCACATGAACGGATGATAAGATTGTTGGGCTGTAGATAATGAGGGCAAGTGTTGAAATTCTTCAATTCGTTTCATATGTATATTTCCTACGGTAATATTGTTTATGTCTCTGCTTGGTTATTTCTAGTTTACTCAGGAAAACTACGGACATTACTACAGCTAGAGTATATCATATTTTCGGTTATATTTCATGATTATGATTGAGGAATAATGTGTACATTTCTTATTTTATGTGCGGGATTTCTCGGTTAACTTTCCATGTATGGTGACCTTTTACCAGTCATGTATCATGTGTTATCTTTCAGTTTATTTCCCGCACACCACTTCAGGTTACTCATATTTTATTGGGATTTCCTGGGTAGTTTTTTGTTTTCAGGGTCAAACATGTTCGCACTTATGTTTCTTACAATATTTTCCCTATTTTGTTACTGAGTACATGGAGGATACGCACCTGTATAAATAGCTGGTTGCCGCCTACTTTATTTAGTTAATTAAGGACAAGAACTACTACCAATCTACCTTCATACTTCAATACTCCTCACACTAGCTGCACATAGTATACTCTGAATACCGTGTTGTATTTTCGTACTCATGCTATAAGATTGTGCCAAATACATAACATTCAAGAGCCACTTCCCTATGGCTAACAATGTCCATAGGTACTTCCGCTATATGGGTAATAGGTCCCATAGCACTTGGCTCCCCAGCCATCAGGTAGATTTCCCATATTTCTTTTGCTTTCTTCGCTTGTATGCCATGTTGTTGGCTGAATTCCTTATCGATAAATGTTTCAGTGGCGCCTGAGACAATCATGCCATTAATGATGACTGTCTTGTCTTTGCCATGTAATTGCATTTTGACCATAGCCTGGTCTTTTTGTTGTTCTAATATTTCCGTGTTTGCAAGTGCCATGTAGATCTTGCCGATTCCGATAGTTTTGGTTCTCTTGTCCCGCAGCCCATCTCTTACTGTGGACTTTCTTTGTTTCCCGACTCGTCAGGTGTTTTCTGATTTCCATTTCACGTAGATTGGTTCCTGGTTTCCAGCGGTTATTATTGGTCTTGCGGTTGAACTGTCTGGTATAGTCCTTCTCATCTCTTGCATTACGGCAGTCACTGAATCTGTGCCCCGGCTCTGTACATCCCAGGCATAGGTTGTTGTCCCTTCTTCTTGTAAATTCTGTTTCTGAGAGGTTAAGTCGGGGGCGTCTTTTGGTCGCATCCAGGTCCATCGGGTCTCCGCGAGTTTCTGTATTGTTGCCTGATCCCCAGGTTCCATTATCATTTCTGGGCGTTTCCGGTTGTCGGACAAAGGTGCTGTTGTTCCCTAGAAGGTGTTTGATCATATTGATCCGCTTTTCTTTCTCAATTGCCCATGCTGCAAGGGCATCGACATTTGTAGCCACCATAAGGTCTGCTGCACATGCGTCTTGAAGCGTTCGGTTAATTCCTTTAAGGAACTGTCTTCTCAACGTTCCATTGTCCTCATTGGCCTCCGTTACTGTTAGGCGGAAGTCATTCCAGTATTCGGTAACTGGTTCTTTGCCTTGCCTTAGGCGGTCGAGCTTTGTCCTCGCTGCATTTTCTGCATCCACATCCCCAAACTGGTCTTTGAGGGCTGCAGTGAATTCCACCTATGTAGTCCAGGTCTCTATTTTGCGCCCTTCAGCAAATGGAGGTATCCAGCTTGCTGCTGCATGTCTTAGCAGGCTTTTGACGTAGGTAATGCATTCTATATGTCGTGTTTCGCGTGTTGCTTCAAAGTATAATTGCCATTGTACTAAGAAGGTTCGTACTTTGGTCCTTATTCCATGGAAGGTAGGGGGTTTCTCGACCTTGATCCGGTTATTGGTTATTTCTCGCTAATTGTTGATCAGACTCAGGATTTCTTGGAACTGTGCCGTTGTGAACCCTGCTAGTTGAATTCCTGTTCCCACACCTCCGCTTTAGGGTCCTGGAGCAGATATTCTTGCCGGTCTTGGAGTTTCCGGTTCTATGGATCCAACGGGTGAGGCAGGTTCGGGTATGACGGGGGTTGCAGTTCTTTATGACTGACTTCTGGATAGGTTTGTGTTGAGTACTTCTTCGAGTTCCGGACCAAGTGTTGAGGTATCGATTTCTCCAGCTGCAAGGTCGATGTCGTTGTCTGTAAAGTCCGCCGTTTCGTAGTTAGGTATTGCTTAGGTGACGCAACCAAATGTTATAATCCTGTGCTGTCAGCTGACTTGCAACAGGTAACTACTTCACTGTAAGTTGGATGTAGATAACCGGGCCGTCCTTATAATATGGTACCGGGTGTTAAGGGTAGCCGATTCTAAGGTCAAGCGAATCAGGCTAGGCTTAAGAAATCAA
>QFET01005436.1:0-39889 GCA_003316355.1 Tuber calosporum | reverse complement strand
ATGACTCATAGTTATGAGTCACAAGGTTGTTATATTTCACACTATGACTCATTAGAAGTGATGGGGTTTCACATGATGCATACTTGTGCAATCATTGTTATGTTGTAATTGGTTGATCGTGCGCATGACTCACATTTGTGAGTCATATGATGTAATGATTTTCGCACATGACTCACACTATGAGTCATGGGTTTCGCGCATGTGACCACTTTAGGGCACATGACTGATTTTATGAGTTATGCTTGGTTGGCACGCGGCGCAGTTGACTCAGAGGAGTCAGCTGATGGATTTCATACTATGACTCACTATGAGTCATAGAGGTCGTGTGACTCACAGGTATGAGTCACCAGGGATTAGGGTTGAGGGAAGAGTGCCTATATAAGGACCTCTAGGCGACCTGTAGTTAGGACTCTTCATGCAACCATCTAAGTTCTTTCCTATACAATTACTTTAACTCTTTACTACTCCATTCCTCTATTGGCGTTGTACGATAGGAACCATAGGGTTCGGCTATCAAGACAACGTAGACACAGGCCTAAGAGCAATTGTGGAAACCCGTCTAGTACTACTCGTTGCAATAGTACTCCTACCCTGGTGGCTGAGATTAGTGCAACGCCCCATACCGAACTATAACAACGGCTCGGTCATATTCCTCCAACCCAAAGAGAAGTAGTTACCTGTTGCAAGTCAGCTTACCGCATAGGATCGTAACACTAGAATTACCTTAACCTATAGGCGCTGTAGCATTGTAGATGAGGCACTGGCTAAGTTGGAATGTACTAAGTCCTGGATTAAGGACAATTTTCTCCCAGTTACCCACCCTGAACTTCAGATGATCCAGAATTTGCTGGATGCTCTGGTTGCTGAGGAAGCTAAAAATGGAGAATAAAATCTTGGAATGCTGTGATAAATTCTGTAATTACTATGTATTTTTGTACTAGTGTCTACGAGAAATGTAGTTACAGAAATTAAACTAGTTATAAAATTCAATAGTGACATTCTTATTAAATCTTATAATTTGAAGCCTTTGTCTCATGGTTTGGGTCAACGGAAACATTTTAGTCATTATAAATAATTTTATTCTGGCCCATGGGCCTGGTGGGCCGGGCCGGGCTTTCGTGGGCCAGGCCTACTAGTTGGTGGGCCGGGCCAGGCTTTTGTAGGCCAGGCCCAGCCCGGCCCATGGCAAGCGTTGGATGGGATGATCCAGCAGTGCCAACTTAACCTCCGCAAGATACATATATGATACCAAATACTCGGGGGTCGACGATAATGGTGGGATAGAGAGGACAGGGGTTAAAGTCCCTGTGCTTAATACTGTAAGAGGTAAAAAATGATTTAATTTAGTATATTGTGCTATCATAGGCATAATGCTGGGAAGGGTAAAAACTTGGACATCTCAAACCCTTGTCAATACCATCACTAACGTCCACCCCGAGCACTACTTTCCTCGCGATTCAATCATTACCCTGCACTCCCCGATCACTCAAGCTGATTGATTACTCCCCCACACCATCACCTTATCCGATCAACCCCCGGTTTTTTTCGTTCCGGCGTAAAGCAATGGAATCAGAACTGAAAGAAAACGGTACAAATTACGGGCAAGTTTTCCCACCCCCTTGCCCCTTCCCCCTCTTCACTGGTTGATCCATCAAAGTTGACTAATGTCTCCATTGTGCCTTGTTTATATAATAGCTTGAGTCTGTTTGATTGGGTCGGGCAGGCCCTTTTCGACTCGGGCTAACCAACTGGATGGCTTGAATAATACCAACTGATATCATATTAAAAGAACAGAAAAAAAAAAAAAAAAAAGTCAACCTATACCCCAAATCCCACGCCGGGAACAGCCCACGGTTCCAATTCCTCGCACCTTCTACACCTGGCATCCTTGTCCAGGGGGGCCATCGATCCACCCCCGGCCTGGAATCAGTTTGGCCATGTGCTTCTGGCGGGCGCTGACATCCAAGGCCCCTCTGGACACCTTCCACCAGCTCTTTGACAGCAAGGACTGGCCCAGGTTTTCTCTCCTGGGTGATCACCCGCTTTCGGAGAGTAGGGACTTGCCCAAGGCCCTTCTCTAGAAGAGCGACCCGCTCTTCGAGATTTGAGACCCGTGCAACGCCCCCCTAGGTTGGCGCGCTGTTGGAGGCTAGGGACCCTCTCTAAAACAGCGGCCCGGTCTTCGGGATCCCTCTAAGGTAGCGATCCGCTGT
This sequence comes from Tuber calosporum, assembly GCA_003316355.1. NCBI lineage: Eukaryota > Fungi > Ascomycota > Pezizomycetes > Pezizales > Tuberaceae > Tuber > Tuber calosporum. The sequence goes on along the minus strand of QFET01005436.1, from coordinate 37,676 downwards.
CGGACATCCCCAAGGCTGTCCACCAGAACGTTAAACCGCTCTTCGAGAGAAGGGCCTGGAGAAACCCCCCCTTCACCGTTCCAGTTTGACGCTAGACGTTTGCGATGGCCAAGGTACAGCTTGAGAAGTATGAGGATCAATGGTCCTAGGAGGCCGGCCACGAAAGTTGCCAGTGCATAGCCGTGCCTGGCGAACCATTCGGAAGAATGCAATAACCTCAAGCCAGTAAACCGGTTACTTGAAAATTCTCAATTGCTAGCACAAACCGCCAACGGCCGATGGCATGGCCACTATGAGAGACACAGTTCCGAGCAGTCAGGGGGTCCTTCAGCGATGGCGGTGATATCGCCAAGAAGATAGGACGGGACGGGGCAGTGAGCCATCGCCCTGTGTAGGGCAAACTGCCTCGGACGGCCGATCCCTGCCATGACCCCCAGGCCCGACATGCCATGCCCTTGTCAGTGCAGTCACAAACACTGGGCAGCCATAGCTCTGGCAGGCGGCAGGGAGATGGCATGACAGCAGGGGTTGTGGAGGAGACTGCGGGGTGTATCAATTTTTTTTTTTTTTTGAAATGCGGGATGTAGTAAAGGACTATGGGGGGTGGCCAGTATTGGGGATGGCTGACGGAGACAGGGGAATAAAAAATGAGGGAGGCGGCCGGGGATGGTGCAAATAATTAAAGTCGAGGTAATGGTCGGTGAGGAGGTTTTTACGCAGCGGAGGGGAGTGGCCCAAGTGAAAACCCAAATTTTGTATTGAGGGGCAAAGGAGCTTAATATCGGTTCTATCGAGTGTGTAGAAATGAAAGTCAAAGACTCAAGAAAAGAACAGGGAGGATGGCTCAAGGCTAAGCAGGAAGAATAGGGAGAAAAGCAAGAGCCAAGAAAGGACGAGAAGGGAAACAAACAAATAGGAGAAAAACTCTCAAGGCTTGCGCGTCCCTCCGCTGGTGCAAAGGGATGCCATCATCAAAGACTGCAGACGTTTTCCATACCAAGTGCTGCTATTTCCAACAGGTGACTGTGATCAAACCATGAGTGAAGTATTATATATATATAATGCCTTGTCAAACGCTTCTTCGAACCTTCCTCTTTAACTACACTTGTGATGTTGAAACAAAGCTAAACTGCCGATAGTACCGGGGTCGGTGCTTATCAGAATACCTGGGGCTTTCCTGAAAATTTACCTGAAAACCCAATGGACCATCTTGGAACCGGATATCTCAGGAGAATGCCTAAAATCCTGGACGAAGGAATGCTTAGTGGTTGGAGCTGAGGGGACAGATATTTAGAAGATTGAGGATATGCTTAACTTAGAAATTGAAGCTTCACAACATCCCCCCTTTTGGTGCCATTTCCCCTGGACATCGATTGAATCCGTGCTATATGTTGGGAGAGATGCATCGCTGGAGGAAGACTGTCCAGGCACCTGTGAGGCGATTACAGGGTTTCGTTATCGGGTTTTCCCTGTGTATATCGTCAAGAGCATGTTGAGGGTAGAGACGAGATTGAGGACGTTGTGATTAACCAGGCTTGGGTAACTGTCGAGGCGGGAAATAGTTACACGGCTTTCGGGAAAAAGGTTTGTGATATAACGAACGAAGGGGCAGGTGATGTGGAATTCAAGGAGGAGCGTCCTAGGGAGTACAGCGAAGATAGAGGAGAGCTGGGGGCGGAAGAATATCCTGGCGGATGTAGGGAGTATGGAGGAGAGTTGGATGCTGAAGAAGGAAGGAGCGAGAATTCTCCATATTCGAACACATCGGCCACTGAAACACGATATTTCCTGGACCGACCCCCCCTGAATACAGGAGGGTTATCCAAGAGGCTGATCTAGAAGCGGATGGAGAACATGTTTGCGAAGTGCTGGGAAGGCTTTCTATCAACTGAGTGCATCACTGCGATAATGCACTCTATCTCATCCCCCTCTTTCATTTAGTCGCTTTGGAGTAAAACCTATCATACAGACCCCATTTTTAGGCGAAATCTTAATCACCCAATGCTTAGAATCAAAGTCAGGAAGATGCACGAGTCTCATGTCAAAATTTCATATCATATCTCCCAGTACTTGCAGCCTCATACAGCCGGTAACTAAACTCTAAACAACAGTCCTGACAGACAGTATGATACTTTCTTTACAGGTAGAGTGCGCTTAAGTCTGTCTAACTTTGGCCCGGTTCGTTGAAACCACCTGGGTGTAACACGAATTGTGCAACCCCATAAGCTGGTTACATTAAGTTCTGGTAGAGGGAAAAAAAAAGTCTATCGAATCTTTGGCGTAGTTGCTCGAGTATAGAGCGTTCGCTGAGTGGCAATTAGACGAAGTTCAATAGACTTACCCTACTTACCCCGTACCGGCACTGCACTTGAGCCCGAGTACTTGTTGTAGAGTAAAGTGCACCTACATATCAGCAGGGTTTCCTATTGGACTCTCTGTTCGCCCGGAGGGCCGGATGAAGGGTCATGATGGGTGGTCCGTAGCCAGTCCAATCCCGGTAAGAATCTACCCGCCGACGCTAAGTCGGCTGAGAGGATGAAGGCCTCCATGATACTGTGGGTTCTCCTAATATCCTAGGCTGTGGGGTCCATGCGGGGTGCTGCTTAGCCTACCGGGAACTGGGATCGCGTGCATCCATCGTCGATTCCAAGTGGCAAGTAGCGGCCGGACCGATGGCCACTCTGAATATGTATTGGACTGGCCCTTTGGGATCACCGGTTATGGCTGGCAAGCACAATGGTCCACAAGCCGGCAACTAGCTATCGCAGCGAGGTGGTAGAACTAATACCTTCAAGAACCTTCAGTGCCACGCGAGAGAGCCCTGGGCGGGACGGGATGGCAGGATGCGGTTCACCCCCGTCCTAGAACCCACAGCGCGGCAGTCATTGCGGAGGACGGCGGGCCCTTCTGGGTGAGACAAATTAGCTTGGGAATTGCAGGGGACAATAGGGGACTGCGGGGGAAATTGACATGAATTCTATCCGCTCCATTGCCTCACACCCTCCCCAAGCAGATCATAAATTCTTCAAATAGAATATCAAGAATGGGAGCGGAACCAAGTGTAGTTGAATAGGAGTAGGAAGTTGTTTTATGATATACAGCTAAGTTAAGATACCGCAAAGAAATCTTCCTGTATCAATCCTACCACATTACAATCCCTCCATTCCTACTTTTCATACTTCTACTCTAGCTTTGAATTCCAGCACTGAAAACTATGTCTGATGAACCTGCCGAGTCGGTATCTAAGGAAAAAATATGGGATTTGAAAAAATGCATTCTATCACAGAGCTTACAAAACATAGAATTTCCCAATACTACTCCGATACATGATTGTCCCGGCGCGAATGCGGGCAGCCGTGGCACTAGTTCCGGAAGTGTACCGAGTAGTGCACCAAGTGGGCTTTGACACCCACTATTGGTAGTATCTGGGGGGAGGATGGCTATAGCACTCGGTCAGCAAGGAGGATTTATGAAAAGGGACCTAAGATAAGAAGCAGTTGGGTCTATTTTTCTAGAAAATGGACCAGAGTATACAACTTCAAATGGAAAAACACGGTGGTGTTGTTCTCGTTGTATGTTTCCCTCCCTCTGCTACCAGTCTTATAGCAGCACGCAGATTAGTGTTGCAATGATTTCGACGATCTTCTGCCTCCCGCTCTGACATGAAATGTACGAGTCAATTCTAAGATTGAATGTAGGTCCATCAAAGGGAGTTGCTGTAACGTTTTCGGACTCTTCAACAATTAATACGATTGAGCACTTGCGTGAACTACACAGGATGGCCCAATAGTACTCGAGCATGGCCAAGTCTTAATTGAGATTGTGTTTGGCAAAACGTGGCCCTCAGTGGACCTTAATAGTGACCTGTTCCGTTATTTGCTTCTACACTGGATTATTGAAGATCATATCAGCTTCTAGCAAGTAGAACAGAGCTTATTTCGGATACTTTTGAGATACTTAATTGCCTGTGTAAGTGTTGGAAACCCCACATTCTGCTTGGCATGGACGAGTGACCGTAGGGGAAAGACATGGACACTGTCCGGACACGGGAACGGTGCGGAAACAGGAGCGGTTCGGAAAAGGGAGAGGAGGCCCTGCGGATACGGTAGTACGGGGTAGGGAGGCTGTAGGCCATGGAGTCCGTTGGTGGCCTTGGTCTCCTCTTTGTTAGTTGAGCAAAATGGAAGGGAGAACTGAAATGGGAGCACCAGGTGCGGGAGTGAAGGCTGCAGGCTGGCAAGTGCTTGGTTTCCTTTGTTCTTTTATTTGTTAGCCTGGGAGAACGAAAGGGAACTCAGAGACTTACCAGAAAAGAGGTGGAGATGTGTAGTGACTGGTAGAAGGGGGAACGTTGTGGCTTTCCTATATACTCCTGTGTTTTCCATTAGCCAGTTTTCCGAGGGTTAGTGAGTTGAGAGAGAGACACAGAGAGAGGGAACTAGTAAAAGTCTTTTTACCAAGGTTTTCATAGTTCCCTGGTGTTTTATTTCTTGCGAGTGACCGGTGGTGATCGCGGGCTCTTGAGAGTAAGTATTCCCGTTTTGTTAAGTTTATCATGTCCAATCAGTGAGGTAGGCATGATTAGGAGGAAAGGCAATTGCCAATTGAACTCGAATATATTAGTACAGGACACTGCATATACCGATATGCTGCGCACACTTTCGAGGTCGGCAAATACGGTAAGGGGTTGTATCACATATCGGTTCACGTGTAGTCAACAAGAGCTTAACTACACAGCAGGGCCTAGATATTGGTCGCCAGAATTTGGGAAATGGTGTGATATCTATACAAGTAAATCACAAACGGGGCTACTTCAAGACTGGTGGTATATACATGTAGATTGATAAACCTAACCCTTATATTCTTGGCATATTACTAAGAATTTTTTTGCAATTACCCATATGGGTTTGATTTCAAATGCCCGGCACTATCCCAAGTCACCATGCCTCCCTGCCGTAAATGTATCCCCTATCTAATTCTCCTTTGATGGGGTTGACAAATGGCGGTGAATCGAATATCATAAGGTTTTGTCAAGAACTTGCACACGGGTTTCGAGACCAGCAGCCTCGTTGTTTTGCTGTGTGCTACTTCTCACAATGGGTCCACGATACTCAAGTACCGGTAGCACAAGATTCAATTACTCAAGTTCTTACTGTAAGTCGATCGAGAACAATCAGGGAACCGGAAACCTCGGTCGAGAGGCTGTCAAGAAAATTGACCGAGCGCGAGGGATTGCCCTTTACGCCGTTTTTTCTCGCGATTGAGAACCCAAGAAAGCTGTGACTGCAAGGTAAAAGTTGAATAAGTACCATAACCACTCATGCTTGACAAGCGGTGGCAGAGTTTGCGATTAAGGTAAGGAGATACCATGATTGTCCTCTGTTCCGATTGGTTATGCTAATTTAAGCAGCTTGACCCACAGGGGGATGAAAATGCGGGTGTTTTTATTTTATTTTATTCATTTTAGGCCCTGTTCGGCATGTACCAATAAAAATATATCGCAATAAAAGTTGAAAATGGAATATATGCTAATAAAAAAATTCAGTGTTATAAAAATATATAGGGGTTCAGCATGGTTTTTACAATTGTGGGAAAAACAGAAAAAACAGTCATAAATACAGTTTAGGGCAAATGCCATAAATAAATTATACCTTGAGAAAAGATTCTTTGTAGATATGACAACAAACAAAAAATACTCCACAAACTCACTGCCAACTCACCACCTTCCATTTACCTCACCACACCATTAGTGCAGGAACCTCTTTTGTTTTCTTTACTCTACTTACTCAAGCTGCAAGTTCCTCTCACCAACTATTTATGAATTTGTAATGAACTAACAGCTATTTTACAGGTTAGATTGTGTGAGAATGGGCAATAGTATTTGGGTTGAAGATAGTGAAAGGTTCTTGGTTAAGGCTCTATTGAGACATGTTGAAGATGGTGATCGGGGAGAAAATGGATTCAAGAAATCAGTATGGTTGAGTGTTGTAGGGGAGTTAAACACTGCTTATAAGGATGCTAGCAATAAACCTTTCACTATTGCTCAGGCAAAAAGTACGGAAGTCATAGTAAGTTTTACATCAAGTTACTCTAGTTTCTTTCCTGGGAATATTTTAGTATAGAATAAGTTGTGTACTAATACTTATGAAGCTAAAAAAGGAGTTTGATATTGTTCATGCGATTCGAAAAAATTTGAGGTTTGGGAGGGAAGATATTTGAGGTCTGCCAACTGCCTCACTGAGGTGTGGAGAGTTTATCTAGAGATAAGTTATTCGTCCATTATAGAGTTTCAAAAAATAATTGGTTTGAATTATTTGATAGAGTCATAAAGAGGCTACGAAGTACAGGCATAAAGGTTTTCCTTTGTATGACTTGTTAGCCAGTCTCTTTCAGGGAGTGCGAGCTTCTGGCAGGTTTGCTAGTACTGCTTTGCTTTAGCCCGAGGTTGAGGAAGGCAAGGGTTCCCAAAGTGGAGAGACTGAATTGATGCCAACAGGAGTTTCCCAATCACATTCTGTCAAAGATCTTGTTGAAATTCTTCAATTCGTTTCATATGTATATTTTGTATGGTAATATTGTTTATGTCTCTGCTTGGTTATTTCTAGTTTACTCAGGGAAACTATATAATATCTCCGGACATTAATACAGCTAGGGTATATCATATTCTTGGTTATATTTCATGATAATGTTTGAGGATTAATGCGTATATTTCTTATGTTATGTGTGGGATTTCTTGGTTATCTTTCCATGTAGAGTGACCATTTACCGGTCATGATTCAGGTGTTATCTTTTCGTTTATTTCACGCACACCACTTCAGATTACGCATATTATATTGGGATTTCCTTGGTAGTTTTTCAGTGTCAAACATGTTCGCACTTATGTTTCTTACAATGTTTTCCCTATTTTGTTACTGAGTACAAGGAGGATACGCACTTGTATAAATAGCTGGTGGCCGCCTACTTTGTTTTAGTTAATTAAGGACAAGAACTACTATCAATCTACCTTTATACTACAATACTCCTCACACAAGCGGGCACATAGTATACTCTTAATACTGTGTTGTATTTTCGTACTCATGCTATAAGATTGTGCCAATAAACATAATTTTAATAGGTTATGAGCCCGGTCCATCCATAGCTATACGACTTACATTCACATGCTATCCTCTTTCACCACGAAACAAATTCCTTCCGAAACGAAAAAAACAACTTTCACCGAAAAATATTTCGTATAACATCGAAATATTCCTTCGAAACAAAACACGAAACGAAACATCGTTTGTGAAACGAAACATTTTTGGCGAAAAATTCTTGGCAAATCAATACAAAAACACTTGGCGCTCCTTGCTAAAAGTCCGAGTTCTTCTACCTCACTAAATCGGAGTTCTTACAGAAAGTGCAATTTCCTAACTGCAACCACTCGCAAGTGTAAAGCAAAGTACTGGTACTTAGGAACCAAAGTCACTTTGCCTTTACCAAGCAAAAATGGCCACTGCAGAAACCACTGCTCCTCCTCCATAAACTCTTGTACCAAACTCCAGATCTTATGCCAGCAACTCCAAACGTAGTTGGGCACCCAGTTATAAATTGAGCTCCATCCCAAAGCTCACTTGCCCTTATACCTACCGGACCAGGCGAGATATCTCGGAATATGTCCTTACTTTATATAATTGCTGGGACATAGTAACGGAAAAGGAAACTCTACCGCAGGAAGAGGAGGGCGAGGATGGAAATAATAACTCGGAAAGATTAGATGAATTTCACGATCGATACCAATGGGCCTCGGCCTACTTCCTTGAAACGATTGACTCCCAATGGCTTATTTTGTTGGCCACCTACAAAACACGCCCCGCCATATGGAAAGAATTCCAAGTTAAATTTACTAGAGAAAACGCCACCTCCTTCTTCGAACAACTCAACGCTGTCCTTGATACCAAGTACGATACCTCTGCACCTATTGCAGACCATATCAACAAGTACACCACCCTCTGGTCTCGAATGCAACTCAGTTACTCCTCCTCCTCTGCAGATGACCGATATACCCTACCATTTGTATTCAAATCGGTATTTGAGTCACCCAAAGCTAAAGCAGCAATTCTTCTCCGCTCCCTTCCCGAGTAGATGAGTAACATCGCCGACAACTTCCAAACCAAGGAGGACTTTACCTGCGACCATGTCTACAATAAGTTGTTGGATAAGAGAGCCTTGGTTAGCCCTGTGGACGACAAAGCTTATAAAAGTGCCGACGTCAAAGGAAAAGGATGGGAACCTCTCTGGAGACCTGCGGCCATATCCAAGGAATGTACCTACTGCAAAAAGCATTACCCCACTGGTCGCGCTGAGGGATATACCTAGAATGAGTGTAATAAACTCAAGGGCGACAACCAAAAGAAGAAGGTAAAGAAAGCTGTTAGTTCAGCAAAGATCGGCAAAGAAGAAATATCTGAACCGGTCAGTACATCCACATCTCTCCTCTCTACGCAAAAGATTCCTCTCCCACACAACTGGGTAATCGATACACGCCCAAGCTCACACATGACAAGCAATCTAAACCTTCTTATAAACTTTGAACCAAGTACAGGGACTGTTAAGTTAGGCGATGATTCGGTAATAGAATCATGTGGCTGAGGAACTGTCAAGCTCATGGCCAAAACTTCAAACGGTCATGTAGCCCCTGTATTCCTTAAACATATTCTCTGGATTCCGAAGTTAGGTCAAAGTAACTTGTTATCTTGGCGCGCTATTGTTTCTTTGGGGAATGGTTTTTCTTTGCGTAGTAAAGGGGCGGATATGATTGTATACAGGGAGAATAAAAGAGAAGTAATATGGGGAAAGCTTGACGGTCAAGATTATGTTATGCAAGAAGAAAAAGTAGTTGCGAACAAGATGACTTACCAACAGTGGCATGAAGCCTTCGGACATCCTTCCCCATCCTACCTCAAAAGTACCAACTACTCAGACAATCCAACTATCCCTGAAGTTCGGAAAGACTGGCTGTATGAAACCTGCATTAAGTCCAAATCAACAAAAGGTAAACCCGTCTCTACAGACAAAAGATATGAAAATCCTTATGATTTAATCCACTCTGATCTTAGCGGAAAATTCTCTACCCCTTCCTTTGGAAACTCCTGGTACTATGTTACCTTTATCGATGATTGTATACAGTACACTTGGATTTATCCTCTTAAAGTCAAAACCGATACCGTTAAAGTATTCAACCAATTTATCAAAGAAAGACATACCCAGGACAACACTACTATTAAGCGATTCAGGACCGATAATGGAGGAGAATATGTCAACAAAGATATGACAACCATGTTTGAAAAACTGGGTATCATACATGACAAAATACCTCCTTACTATCATGAATCTAATGGCATTGCCGAACAGTTCAACATGACCATTATCACATCTACACGCTCAAATGTTATCAGGTTTTACACCGCATTTATTGGCTGAAGCAGTTACAACAGCTGTATACCTCCCGAATATCCTCCCTAACTAATCCATAAGAAAACTCACGCCCTATGAATCTCTCTACAATAAGAAGCCGATAGTAAACCACCTACGCCCTTACAGGACCAAATGCTTTGTCCATATACCTGAGTAGACCAGAAAACCAGGAACAAAGTTACAGCCCCGGGCCATATAATGATACCTTGTTGGATATACTACCTCTAGCAAAATATACCGTATATACTTACCATTATTGCATAAGATCTCAGAAACGCGTCACCTCCCCTAGACAACCAGGACAATACTACCTCTTGATCCCAAGGAACCTGCACCCTCATCAAGACCTTTGCAAGAGTCTACCCACCTCCCTACCAAAGAGCACTGGCTCTCGATAAAGCTCTACCACAGGAAGCAAATGATAAACCAACCATTGAAGTACATCCACCTCTACCGCCTGAACATCCTCAAGATTATGACCATCTCCAAACTCCTGAAGAAACACCGGAATCTCCTGTACTGGAAGTACAAGTGGAAAATCCTCTTGAGGTACGGACAAGATCTGGCAGAACCGTTCACCCACTACAATACTTTGGCAGAAATGTCTCTGTACCATCTGCCGAGGATTCGAAGACCTACACCCTATTAGTGAACTACTCGCTTCAGGAACAATGGACCCCCGCAATGGACGAGGAAATAAAGGCTCTTGAGAAAAGTGGTACTTTTGATCAAGTAGATAAACCTACAGGACGCAAGATTATTGACAGGAAATGGGTCTTTAAGACTAAGTGGAATGCTGATAGTACATTAGAAAGGTACCGTGCAAGGGCTGTTGCTAAAGGATTCTCACAAGTACTGGGTTTTGACTTTGAAGATACTTTCGCTCAGGTCATCCGATATGAATCACTCCGCTTCCTCCTTGCAATATGTGCTAAGAACAAATGGCGACCACAGTAATTCGATGTCAAATCTGCATTCCTTTATGGTGAGTTGAAAGAAGAAGTGTACATGCGACCGTTGCCTGGGTTAGGTAATCGAGACAAAGTATGGCAACTTTACTGATGTCTCTATGGACTTAAGCAATCTGCGAACGAATGGTACTCTCTCCTCGGTAGATACTTAACATCCAAAGGATTGCGATATCCGCCCTTTACTCATGCATGTTTGTTCATGGTAAACACGACATATACCTATCGGTTTACGTTGACGACATCGCTATATACTTGGCCAATACCCCTCAAGGTACTTCTCTCATACAAGACCTGAAAACGGTATTTGAGATTACGGACTTAGGGGAAGCTACATTCCTACTTGGCCTACACATCACCTATACAACAGACGGGATACATCTTACCCAGCAACAATACATCAAGTCAGTCCTTGTGCGATATGGAATGGAATACTCACGGCCAGTCTCTACCCACTTACCCTAAGGCCTTCAACTACGGAAAGGGACAGTGGATGAACAGATACTGGACATGTCAATATACCAATCCATAATAGGATCACTTATGTACCTGACAACTGGTACTAGACCCGATCTAGTGTTTACAATATCTTTTCTCACACAATTTTCTTTCTGCACAACCGAAATCCACCTAAAGGCCGCTAAACACGTCATTCAGTACATTCACGATACAAAAGACATTGGACTCTTCTACCCTTGTACAACTACAAATGCTATGAATACCTATGTGGATGCGGACTTTGCAGCTTGTCTTGATACCCGCTGCTCCTTCTCAGGGTATGTTATCCTCTTTAACCATGCCTGTATATCCTGGCGGTCAAAGAAACAAGCCTCGGTCACAATATCTACTACGGAGGCGGAATATGTAGCTATGTCCCTAGCAGGAAGGCAAATCCAATGGTACATCAAAGGTCACAGTGACATTCGGCTAATAACTCTGATCGCTTTACATGCGGACAATCCCGGCGCAAACATTCTGGCAACCAACCCTCAACTAAATGAACAGACAAAATAGATGGATATCCATTTTCACAAAATACGAGAAGAGATCGATAATGGTTCTTTCACACTCCTGAAGCTTGCATCATCAGAAAACCTTGCCAACATTTGTACTAAGTTACTTGCGAAACCGTCACATGAACGGATGATGAGATTGTTGGGCTGTAGATAATGAGTGGAAGTGTTGAAATTATTCAATTCGTTTCATATCTAGATTTCCTATGGTAATATTGTTTATGTCTCTGGTTGGTTATTTCTAGTTTACTCAGGGAAACTACAGACATTACTACAGCTAGGGTATATAATATTCTTGGTTATATTTCATGATAATGTTAGAGGATTAATACGTATATTTCTTATGTTATGTGCGGGATTTCTCAGTTATCTTTCCATGTATAGTGACCTTTTACCAGTTCTGTATTAGGTGTTAACTTTTCGTTTATTTCGCGCACACCACTTCAGATTACGCATATTATATTGGGATTTCCTTGGTAGTTTTTCAGTGTCAAACATGTTCGCACTAATGTTTCTTACAATGTTTTCCCTATTTTGTTACTGAGTACAAGGAGGATACGCACCGGTATAAATAGCTGGTTGCTGCCTACATTGTTTTAGTTAATTAAGGACAAGAACTACTATCAATCTACCTTCTTACTACAATACTCCTCATACAAGCCTGCATATAGTATACTCTTAATACTGTGTTGTATTTTCGTACTCATGCTATAAGATTGTGCAAATACACATAATTTTAATAGATCTGTCAAGACTTTTTGACTTTGATTTTTAGGATGGGCTGGGAAATCCTGAGTTTGAGAAATGACATGCTTCTACAATTGTCAGTTGACAAGAATCAAATTCTTTAGCCTTCGATGATCCACCCAAGACTCTCAAGATTCACTGATAAATTCTCTGTCCCCTAATGCGTTACTGTCACCAGAACCAGTTCGTAAGCGCCGTCGGTCTACAAAGATTACACAAGCTTCCTTGAGTACTGTACTTACTCAAGCAACAAATGAAGCTATTCACCAAAGAGAACATGGTATCCAGTTCAAACATGAGCGTGCTATTAAGATTATTGAAGAAAGCTACTCTGATAAAGTATTGATGGAGGAGATGGTGAAGTCAGTTTCAATTTTCGAGGATAGGGCAAAAGCTTGTGTGTTTATTGGAGTATCAGCTGGAATAGTTAGAGATGCATGGATCAGAGGACAAATTGTGATGTAATGGAACTGTTTGGAAGCTAAACTGTTTATTCCAAGTGGTATTTCTTTTTTTTCTATCTCTAGTTTAGAAATAGAATTTTTTTATTTTATCACAACCTACCATTATGTGATAAACTTCTTAATGTGATCTATGTTGCTCAAGATACAACTGATAATTACACCACATATCTTCAGCTATTTGCTCTCTAATCTCCACCATAGCTCTTGCAGCTGGTTCTACTTGCACACTTGCTACTTCCAGACTTCCATGGTCAGTATTCATACACTCCTCCTCTCCATCACTATTTCCCACATATGGCTCCTATAGCCCTCTTTATGAACTGTCTTTATTTAATAATGTTAGCAATAAACTTAATACACAAGAGGATATTAATAGAAATAGAATGTGAATGCAAGTGAGAGTAAACCTGGTTCATTGAAAGAAGAAAGAACATGCTCTGCTTCTGGAGATTCCTTGCGAATAAAGTTATGCAAGCCTATAAGGGCAACTACAAGTTTTACTTAACTAACTATGGGATACTCGATCCCTCCTTGCAGAATAGAAAACCTACGTTGGAGAATTCTAAAAGATCGCTCAATCACGTTTCGTAATTGAGAATGGCGAAGATTAAAGAGCTCCTCTTTATTTCTTGGCCTTTAATTTAATTGAGTCTAGATAGCTTATTTCTGCAGTTTATTTTTGTATTTTAACTTGGTTAAAAGAGCTGGTCTGAACTTACTTGTTTCGTGATTGATAGTGCTCTAGCAAATGATATCTCACACCACGGTATGGAGTCAAGCATTTACTGCTCATAGCATACCCAGCATCACTAAGATAGTACTTGCACTCAGGAACAGAAAATCCTCTAGTTAAAGCATCTTTAAACACTCTCACATCATGAGCTGAGCCCTCCCCTCCACAGAGTACAAAGCAAAGTACATGCTGAAGGTACAGGCTGCAAACACATTTTGGGAGATCTGCCCCTTGCAGTTACGATAGCTGGCGACATAGACATAAGGAACATAAGCAGTAATATGTGGTCCATCGATAGCACCTAGTACATCCTTGAAAAATAGATAATACTAGGGGTTCTGGCGAACTTCGTATGTACATTGATCCGCTGGAGGCCTGATTAACTCGTCCGCTAATGCTGTCAAATCATCCAGAACACGGTTCAAATATCTTGTTTAAAATATAATTAGCTTTCAACAATTCACAACCGAAGGGATTAAGCATTTAAAAAAAGAAAGAGTTTAATAACTTACCGGCTCACACTATCTGCACTATGCTGAAATCGTTCTTGTACACTACGATTTGAGCTATTATGCAACACAGTCCAAACAAACATAGCTACTCCTTCTCTCGCGTTATGTGCTGAGAGCTTCTCAAATGACCTTTGTTTTCTAATAAATTACCCAACTGAAAAAACACTCTTCGCGACATGCGGAAAACTTCCTGGAACCGTTGCTCTTTTGTATGTACTGATAAGAGTTCTTCGTAATAAGCTGCACCTGTGAGAAGTGACGTACGAAGTCTTGTGGGCTCGAATTGATTCCCGATATGTTCGCCAACATTGCTGAAAATTTGAAGTAAATACGTAGAATCGATACAAGAGTGTAGATTGGTCTTAACAGAGTCAGAGTCAGAATCGGAGAGGCTTCCTAATGACGACAAGCTGTCTGAATCATGGGCTTCTGCTCTATTGATATTTGGCGGTAGGGGATCATCCATTATAACGGAAATAGGTGATAACGGCGTGTCGATTGCTTGATAAATCTCTCTCTATTCGAGTTCTTTTTTAACACATAATACTATTATAATCTTTTTACAATATTCAAAAACATGTATCAAATTTCATGATTCTAAACCTAGCCCTATAATAAATATATACAATAAAAATATATAAACACAATAAAAATATATTGTGATATTTTTGTACACGCCGAACACCCCCATATATAAAAACTTTAATATGCCAAAATTTATGCTATAAAAGTCACATGCCGAACAGTGCCTTACTCATTCTTCTTAGAATTGGAATCACAATAACTTATGTTACTAGTGCCAGCGGGGATGTTTTCGCAAAAGACTGGGATTATTTTGCGGGTTAACCTAAATTAACTGCGAAAATTATATCCCTGACACTTGGGTGTCTTTTGCCCAGCTCACGTGGCAATGGTGATAAGACAGTAAACGATGGGTAAATTTGCCTGTCCTTCTCTTCATGAACTCAAACACCGCCATTACGCCCGCGGAACGGAACCCAGATAGAATAAGCTTCTCTCGTCCATACAAGGGGGCCTCTCCGAGAACTCCTAAAATTTGTCCAAAGCTTACTATATACGGAATCCACACTTTACATAAACCACGACCGACCGTACACTCCTCCTCCTGCTACAGGATCACACACCCTCGCCCCCTAACCCACCTCCACCTTCATTCACTTCCCCACCCCCAACCACAGTCACTGTTTGCAATCTGAGCCGGTGGAGGGAGACCACCACCCTATCAACCGCAACTCGTTCACAACTCACTGAACGATAAAAACAAAAATGTCATACTTCTCCACCATTCTTACCGCCACAAAATCGCGCTACCAGACCCTCCGTGGCATCGATGAGCAAGACGGGGAATCAGAAGACGACTCCCACATCTCCCGCGTTCTCAGGAACCACTACCAAGAGCAAGGGCGGCCACTTCCAGACTGGCTCGGCGGGGGTCCGCCTCCGCCGCAGAACCTCCGGAACAACTACGGCCAGCAAAGACCCGGAATGATGGGGCGGGGACAACAGGGCGGTGGGCCGCAAAATGCGAACGCAACACTGAGCGATATATGGGATACACCGCCGCCACAGGGCAACCAGCGACAGGTGTTTGGGACTCGCCAGCAGCCGGGACAGCAGCAGGGGCTATTTCCTGGTGGTGATGATAAACCACCGCAAGGTGGTGGGGGGGGAAATGGAGGGGGAGCAGCGGGGGTTGCGATGACGGCTCAGCAAAGGATTAAAGAGAGGTTGTGGGGTGGTAGAACTGCGTCTCCGCCACCCAATGCTTCGAAGCCTTCACCACCTCCACCTTCGTCTGTACAAATGCCATTGCCACCCTCAATGCAGCCGTCGAGGAATAATGGGGGTGGGCATAGGCCACCACAGGGCCCACCACCTGGCCGACAGCGCGGCGATGGGGGGCGATCACATGGACAGTCAGGAATGCCCTGGGACGATGGGCACAGAGGGGGCAGTGGTGGGTATAGTGACGGTTACGACGGAAACGATTTCAACCCAGGCTTCACACAAGCCGGGTCCTCTGGCAGCGGGTCTCAAGGAAGTAGCAGTAATAACCTTAGACGTGGGAAGCTAGGAATGGGCCTCCCGACAGGACCTGGTATGATGAGGCAACAGGGCGGCAATCGCGGAGGCTATTAAAACCAAACAGCTTCGACCAACCAAACCTTGCTGGTCCTTTCCTTCTTCCTTTGTGATTGTATATGATACGGAAGAAACTATTACTTCTAGAGTAATACTTTTTTTTCCTCTCTTTCTTTTTTTTCTTTTCTTTCTTCTGTATCTGTTGATCCCCGCTCCCTTTCTTTAAAAATGTCTCCGTGTCGGTCCTGCATGTTTGGGATTACTATGTTGGATATCTAAGGCGCGGCGGGATGGTAATGGGATATGAGAATGCTCTTCCTTCTTCGAGGCACGGCCCAAGCACCTGGCAAACACTCTTGTTGAAATTATACTTGAGTGTGGCTACAAAATTGTGCCCATGTGAAAGCAAGAAAGTATGGTCGAAGTTGGCATTTAGATCCCTAAATTCTGGTCAGGTTTGATGGTTTTTATACCTAGACCCGGTGGGATCAGGAACCCAGACCTAGTTGCCGAGCATTGCCATTAACTGATGTTAAGACCGCCTAGGTCTCCCTTTACTAGCCCTCTATTGATCCTACATGTTCGTAGATCTTTCTGCCATGGTGTGATATCATAATCGTGCCAAGGTTGCGGCGAGCGGTAGCAATCCCCGCATGTTCGCAGGCACACAACCGGGGCCACTCTAAAGAGTGCCTGCGAGTTGAATGCAACTTCGCTGCTCAATGCGACTTTGTGGCTTACTATAGTAACATTGCTGCTTAACAGAAATATATGGCGGAAACAAATGTGATTGAGGATAATTTTATAACTCAGAAGAACTTTAAGGCATAGGGCAAGTTTTCTTAGAATTGAAATTCCTATTATCGATATCAAAATTTAATGCAACCTCTATAACAGGTTGTGTCTCCAGCTCCTACATTGATTCTAGGAAGTGACTAGGTAGGACCTTACAATGAGGGTGAGAGAAGAATCCAAGCTGTCATTACTTTTATCAAAATGAGGGAAAATAGGAAGGCTACTCTCAATATTGTATATATCTTACGCAATTATGAACTACGAGTAACGAGAATGCAGAGATGTATACAAGGTGGCAAATCATGAACGGAGAAACCAGGAGTCTGGTACAGACTGTCTGAGGACCAAGCACTGGCAGTTTGTGACTAACATTACTGTTAGGATACAGATAGTACTAGTTGCCTGCTAGATATGATTGCAGGCTAAGTCTATGCAGTTCTTAATATTCCCACACTGGTATAGACAAGAACATCTTTTAAGTATTTATTACAAGGTAGCCGATTTGAGAGAGTTGAATTTCCTATAATGTATATTATTGATAGAAGTAGATAATATGACAGGAAAGTTGGGTCACAAATAGTTATGGGAAGATATGTGGATTCTTGAGTTTCTAAACTATTATATTATTAAGGTCTCTTCAGCATTGACTGATGATCTTATAACTATAGTAGGGCTAGTAACTTTTGATATATGTTTTCTTGCTGCTATTATTTATCATATATATAAAAAATCTTCTGAACTTTGACTATTATTGACTAAAGTGCAAAAAGCATTTAACTCCAAAGATATGAGCCTTGCCTGGCCTAAAAATCCAGAGAACCATCTATAAATCTGAGGATGTTATATGTACTAACAATAAATAGTCTTTAAAATTATAGCTAAATGAAAATACTTTTACTTAGTGAAGCTTAATTGAAAAGATTTTATAGAAAACTAGATAATGAGACTAGATGGTCAGCTTTCTTACATATATATACTCTGTAGTATATGCATAGATATAAGCAATAATATAGTACCCAGCAACAGTAACACTGCTACATATCAATTGGTATAACAGGCCAAACCTCAGCCCAGTCAGGACCCAAGAAGGCCTAATGAGGAACGACATAAGAGGCTTATAAAAATAATATAACAAAACGGAGGTATTTAGAATGGAATAGTTCTTGGATCCCAAGTTAGGTAGGGTAATCGAGCAAGGCAGGGTACCCTGGAACCAGCTTTAAGTATGTAATACTGTTAGACAGGGTAAGTGGCTGCCACAGTTAGACAGGGTAACTGGTTAGGCCAGGAAACTGAAGGAGCCCCTGGAAAACTTGGGAAGCAGTGTAGAAGCCGCCTACCATGCTATGCATATGTAACCAGGTGTATCATGGTCACGGAATCCGGTGTAGATAATAGGTTTATTACCCCAGGCAGTCACATAAAGCAAATATACGTTATGTCAACTTTTGAAGAGATCTAGGTGATTATGGGGCCAAGTTAACCTACTCTAGGTATTACGTATAGGATTGCAGACCTCAAGTTACTCTACTATCAATGTTACAGGAAAGGCAAAAAATTACAAAAGGCACCAGTGCGTATTTTGGAGTAGGTTGGTAAACTGCCATTAAGAGAGATGGCAAAGTATGAAAGTTCATAAAAGCCTAACCAAACAGTGTCATTGGAGGCGGTATATAACCCCAATAAGGTCGCCATGGTGCAGAGGAGAAAGGATGTCTGCAAGGTTTATCAGGTGACAGGCAAAGGCAAACTCTGGCATGTTTCTAGTATTGATGCAAGGGAGCATTCTGTGGTTACTCTAGGTACCTGATATTCCTATAGGAGGTGTAAGAGTCCTGAGAAGGTATACCTAGAAGTCAGTAACAAACAGAAGTTCGTCAAGATAAACTCAACTGATAGGCAACTTATAGCACAGGAAGTATACCATTATTGAAGGACGTTACAGGACTCAGAGGCCATTCGCTCTTATCACAGCTGAAGTAGTTAACGAACTATTAGCTATGGGCATGGTCCATTAAGCCAAAACAGTAGTGTCACTATCTGGGAGAGCAATGTAGTCATAGGAATAGCTGCTGATTGGCCAAGTAGACCAAGTTGGGTATTCTGCTTGCATAGACAAAAATGCTACAGGGCTACCGAGTCTTAACATAGATATTAAGTCGCATGTCAACTTGACAGTAGTAGCCACTGACAAGACAAGGATTAGAAGAGGGTTTCGATCCTGGTGACACAAGCGAGCTGTATTGTAGAAAACCAATCGGATTGGTAGACTCTCTGTATCTGAGTGATCAAAAGACTCAGGAAGGTAATTATAGTGAAGTCCAGTGTTGATAGCACAGGGTAGAGAAAGGGGCTGAAGAATTATCGGAGTTGGGATATGTGTTGTCAGCTTTTACTATTCTACTTACATAACCATGAACAGCATACTACACTGATAACAAACTGTCCACTTAAGAAGAGCTGAAATTGAGTGAAGCTGCAGCTTAACAATAATCGGTTTTCATATTTTGATCCAAGTACTTGTATCTTTACCATTAGTGAATTCAAATTTGAGTCTTTAATCCAGTTACAAGCGGGAGATCCATCATCTTCCTGGGTGCCCCGTTAACTGTATACTGTTAAGCCATTGGCCTAACTCACTTCATAGAACAAGTTGCTCCTCAAGAACCCTTTTGTGATATATATGAGAACTGGTAACCTTATAAGGAACAAGTAGCACAGGAAGGAAAGAATCATGTCTGAAATATCTCATTTGGGTTCACAATGGACTGTTGAACCTTTAATGCCTAGTTCCCACTTGGCCTACAATGTTATTGCAGACCTTCAGGGCTTGGTTTGAGAATTGGTTACTAGTTGGCCGAGGCAGGACATATTACGGTGCCTGAATAAGGTCAGAGGTTGATGGTGCCCCATCCTAGGGTACTCAAGGCATCCATCATACACAATTCTTTTGTAATGGTTCCAGAGCTAGACCTTGAAGGAGTCACTTTTGCACAATTTACCAATGAAATCTTGGAGAATTACATCCTGTATGAAGTAGGCCATAGGTTTATGTAAGCACAGTCTCAACTGGAATGCTTTGTTGTGGAAAATGCAGTCTAATTTCAACAGAAAATAGACAACATTGCTACAGACTGGGTGAAGAAGGTACAGAAGGCCTATCACTAGCAAGTTATTAGATTGCAAGTGCTGAGGGGTCACTTAGAGGCCCTCATGTAGGCATTGAAGAATGGAGTCAGTAGTGACTCAGACAAAGTTATGATTATGGAGCAGGTTCCTTCACTTCTCATGTTGCAAACAGTACCAGAGAGCTTTGCGCTGCTTTTTTGTTAGGCACAAGTGACTGCGGAGAGGATTACATGACACTCAGGAAGAAGAGCATGAGTCCAAACCTCTACAGACAATCTTACCCCTCCCGCCCCAGTGTTCGCCCTGGGAGTCGTCACAGGTACCTTGTACAGTTGCACGTTGATTTAGACAAACGAGAAATTGGAACTCATCTTGAAACTCCGTATACGTTGTCGCCGTCCTTCCAACCGGATGCTGTCCTCAGGGTAT
The DNA here is from genome assembly GCA_003316355.1 of Tuber calosporum. Taxonomy (NCBI): domain Eukaryota; kingdom Fungi; phylum Ascomycota; class Pezizomycetes; order Pezizales; family Tuberaceae; genus Tuber; species Tuber calosporum. Next base: position 17,330 of record QFET01005436.1, on the reverse strand, counting down.
ATAAGAGGGCATCTCTGGCTACGTCTGGGAAGTGGAACGAAGGGATTCCGTCAAGAACTCCCAGAGTTACACCCTGTTGAAGTCATGAGAGCCCAGGTAGTCCTTGATGGGTATGAATGCAAAATTGAAGTAGGCTACTCCGACACACACCGAGACTAGGCTGATGCCCCCATGATGGCTATGAGGTCAATGAACCTATCGGAACAAGGTGATAAGGAGAGGCAGTGAACACCAGAAGGTATTGGCCCGATCGTGAACACTAGTCATCCTGAAAGCCAGTTCCAGAGCCAAATAAGAGGGCATGAAGCAGACCTGGCCAACAACCAAGCTGGCACCTTGGAGTTCTAAGAGCTTATTGTTACATTACAAACTGGGCTGCCATATCTTAACCATCGAAAGAATGATGACAACTCAGACTAAGTGGCCCACACCCTCAGCGATGTCAAGAGCTCTGATGAAAGTGTCAGCTGCATGGGGGAAGTAAAAGTTTCAGGGTCAAAGCGGGTTCGCTCTTGGATCGAGAGATGAAGGTTGGGGAGAAAATGTGTGTTTATATGTAAACCAGTTGTAGTCCACGAACACTCAGACACGGGATATAAATAACGAAGTGCCTCCTGAGCTTTAGCCATCATCAAGCAACAGAGAAGAGATTTTATCAATATTATAAGTTTTACTCAAAAATCTTTACCTACGAGCCTTCCTAGACAATCTCTATTTACGAAGAAAGATTGAGGCCTAGTCCGATTCGCTTGCCCTTACAATCGACTACCCTTAACAGTATATTGATATTTCTCCTTGTTACTAAGGCTCAATATATGACTATCGGCTACCTCGAAGGAGGACTAGTGGAATCACACCAGCTTATAGCTGATTCAACCCTCCTCGACGAGTAAATTCTTGAGCCTTGTCTACCAAATTTTATCACCTCTATTGAAACCCTTCTATACGACTCCATTCTGGAGATCGACTTCCTACCGAACCCCTACGAACCCTCCTGGTTCACTGATCCTAAACTTGTCCCAACACCACAAGATTTCTCTGAAATCTATAGAGAAACTTGTGGGCTATCATTCTGGTGGCACCCCCTCATAGAATACGACAGCGAGGATAGTGGAACATCTAGTTCTTTTTCATCCAACGTATCCTTTACACCCTTAGCTTGGGGATTTGAAAGATATCCAACTCCAAGTAAACTATGTCTTCTCGACAACTGACTCTAGATACAGACAAACCTATGTCTGATATCGAAGAAGTATCTCTGGTGGGAAGCGACCATGCACCTGGACGCTGCAGATCGTCTATGGTTCTCCACCATCACTGACAGCCCAGTGGAGTGAGAAAGTCAGCCACAGGGACTCGCTCCAGTGCCCCAAGACCTACGGGCGCAAGTAACCCTGCTTTGGAAAAGTTGGCAGCACGCATTGGACAAGCCATGAGTATGTTTGACCGAAACATTTGCGAATCGGTTGATAATGCTCATCAGGCTTACCATGAACTGTCCAGTCAAGCACAGGTTCAGGTGGAATAACTTTAACAACATGAACACCGAATTTCACGCAGTGAACAGATCATAGGAGAAGAACTAAAAGAGGTCCATAACGGGTTGGAAGTGCTGGCAGCAGAAACAATCACGTTGCACACCGCAACCACTAATAAGCGGGAGGCCAAGTTATGAGCTCAAGAACAACGGGCTACACACCATGAAGCAGTAAGTACTCAACTTCATGCTAACATTGGTGCAACAGGGCAGGAATCTCTTGACTAAGATCGCCAATTGGAAGAAGCCCTAGCCTGCCAAAGAGACGAACTTCTGCAAAGGCATGTGCTCGCCAGAAAGAACATGAGAGTACCAGAGGAGAATTGAGAGAACTCAAACACCGATTAGAACAAGAACGCATTCAGAGAGAAGCTAAGGACAAGAGGTAGAATGCCGCGTAAGACCAAATGAATCGCATGTTGGCATGAATAAGCGAGGCAGTAATGCAACTACAAGTTGCCCGCAACTCACCTAGTGTGTGAGAAATAGTGGAACCCCAGCCATTGGAAAATCTGAGTTTGTAATAACGGACAACGGCTGCGGACGGAGAAGACTTCCGGTTCATTACACACAGAGACCAGGGAAAGGGTGTGGATCCTGAAAATGGAAATGGGTATGGTAGATAAGGACCAGCAGCACCTCCCACGGCGAATGCACCCACCGAGGAGACGATGATCTAGGATCTGAAGATGGAGGTGGCCCCTCATGACGAGGTGATGAGCCATCACGGAGACCTTTGCCAGGTCAGAAGTTCCAATCCGAAGCAGATGCATGGGTCGACCGACGGGGACAAGCATTGACCAGGACCAAACTCCGCCAAGTGGATCCAGCATTTTAAGTTCGAAAATAAGCCTACTCAGGGTTTTCGAGTATGGCTACCAAACTGCAAGCACTACTTTGGGAGAAATCTATGGCAATGGGAAAACAATAAGCAAAGCATTAAGTATGCGTTAGGAAGAATGGAAGGAACCGTGGTGGCACCTTTCTCCATAACCTATTAGAAGAAAATGACAGGGGAGCTCAGATTCCCAAAACATGAGGGTTATAATTTCTGGATCACTTTCCGGGCCGAAGTTACAGAACGATTCTCATTACTGCATAAGGCACTAAAAGCCTTAGCCGAGATGGAGAAGGTCAGGTATACAGGGAACATAGAGAAGTATCTCCTTACCATAGAAAACCACAACATTGAGGCAGAAGTATCTGGTATCGCTTGGAGAACTATGATTCAGCAGCAAGTTCCGATTGAAGTCCTGCGTACGCTATTACATGAAAATCATGACTTGGATAGCGAATAGATCAAGGCAGTCCGCAGGGTTACCAAAGTGGAAGAATCGTTCAAGGAACAACAAGGGTTATTGACAAAAAACGACCAGGGAAAAAGTGACTTCCAGAAATGAAAACGGGAGGAGGAATCCAAATCTAGCAAGACCAGTACTGGAAATAAAAAATTGAAAAACCTATACAGCAGCCGAAAAGGGTGCCTATAAATTGAAAAAACCAGTGGAAAAAAGGAAAAATGCGCCCGCTGAAGGAAAGGTTGAGCACACAAATTTGGTGCAAGCTCATAAAGGAATCCCAGAGGACAAAATTGATGAGCTAAAGAAAGCAAATCAATGCACACGTTGCACTTTGGCTAACGATACTAGGAAGTTCCTAAGGAAACAGGCCTAGGTATTGGTTATAGGACAAAAAGGGGGAAATTTCAAACCCCAAATCGCTGACCCCTGGTAATAAAGGGGCAAATAGCACCCACAACCAGGGTGAACCAAGTAAACTGATCCAGGATTTGGGACCTGGACGACATGGATTAAACCTAAATAAGGTTTTCTGGCACCGGTAGCGACGGCGACTGGGGACTCAGTTATGGACCCCCTACCAAAACCGAAATCAACAATAGAGCTTGACCTCTGCAAGGTACTACTAGCAGGTATTCCTCGCTTCTCTGTGGGAAACTCAAAATCAACAAGAGAAGCATGAAAAGCAATTCAGACCTACAGCAGTATTGCAGAGCTAAGAATAACAGGCGAGCAAGAATTAATTACCTTGAACTGCGGCTCGTGACAGTCCGGCACTAACTCTGAGAACCTGAAACATAAAATGAAGAGAGGGGGGCATAACATTTGATGTATATTGGACCCCAGTATGGAAGAGGGTCAATTAAACCTGTGTCGTAATCAAGCCCTAAATCGTTAGCAGTGATTCAAGGAAGAGTGGACAGACCAGCGCTGACTAGGGACTTCTTAAGAATGATAAGGGGAAATAGGCCTAGCCTGGATCATGAGAAACCTTCCAGGAACGAACATATATCACGTGTCGGCTGGACAACGGTATAGTTGAAAAACCGAAACAGGATTCTGGACATCAAGAAAAATGAAGTCGGAAGAGAATGAGAAACAACGGCTACCTGGTCCACAAACTAAATAGATTAGGGTAAATCCATCCCGAACCTGGACTCCCGCTTTAGGGACCAGGTGGGCACGAGAGACTCATATGGTAATTGAGACGATGCGCGAAGAATCCCGTAAGCACAACAAAGCTGACTATCACCTAATGATACGAGTTTGGCTCCAGTTAGGCAAAGGCTGGTGTATGCGAACCCTACGGCAAGGGGTAAAGACATCTGGTAGGGGGCTGCCCAGTACACCAAGGAAAACGATTTTAGTTTATCTGAGAAGGCATAAATAGCCGAAACTGTGCGGGCATGGTAACAAACACCCTAAGTTACCACAATAACGAATATGTCACACAAAAGACCTGTACAGGCCCCAAGCGGCCAGCACAAAAGAAACAAAACAGAAGCACCAGCCCCGCCTTATTATTCATGCCCAGAAGGCAGGGCAACCATTGAAGCAAATAGAGAACGAAACTAAATTCGTATTCTATTAGACTCAGGGTCTAATATATTCCTAATTAAGCAAGAACTGGTTAGTAAACATTACCTGCCATACTACACACACACAAATAGCCAGAACCTTTACACCTTTGAAGGAACTACAGCAGCACATAGGGTAACATATTAGACACACCCCATTCTTTTAGAGATCGGGAGCAATGCCCACCAATCTCACATTTCATGCAAAATTGAAAACGCTGGCAAATATGACCTATCATCCCTTTTGGATGGTGGCATACAGAACGTCCCATAAGGCACATTGAGGATGAGCAAAAATGAATATTTAAAGATGAAAATGTCAGAGTCATGTTAATGATGAAGGCATAGACCCGACATTTGAATGGGACGAGACCGTGGCCTATGACCCAGAAGCACGATATATTGAAAGAATCGAGGTAGCATCCACTACAGAGGGAACTAAGTTCGCGTAAATACGTCAGGAATACCAGGAATTCAACAGGGTTTTTGCACCAGAAACGGCAGAGAACCTAGCGGGAAGAAGGACTTTTGACCACACTATTGACTTAATACCCGGTGCAGTACCACCAAGGGGCCCAATATATTCTATGTCAGACCACCAATTGGATTTGCTTAGCAAATACCTGCAGAAAATGCAGGATCAAGGAATAATTGTGGAAAGCAAATCTCCTGCAGGTGCTGCAATCTAATTTGTCCCTAAACCTGATAGTTGAAGGACTACCGACAGTTAAACAAGCTAACTGTGGCCAACAAATACCGGCTACCCCTAATGAGCGAGCTCCACAAATGGGTGGCATGGGCCCAAATATTCACCAAGCTCGGCTTAAAAGATAGCTATCACCTCCAAAGAATAAAGGAAGCAGAAGAGTGGTAAACAGCATTTCAGACCCGATATGGCCAGTTTGAATATAAAGTAAGGCCATTAGCGCTGGGAAACGTGCCTGTCACATTCCATGCCATGATGAACAATATTCTTTGTAAATTTTTAGATCATGGGGTGGTGGTATACCTGGACGATATCTTGATATACTCCAAGACAGAGAAAGAACACATCGACTTGGTCATGAAGGTCATTTCTCGCTTGGAAGAATATGATCTAGCGGTATCCATCACCAAGTCAGTTTTTCACGTAAACACATGGGAGCTTTTGGGTTAATGTGTGGCAATCGATGGAGTCACGATCAGTGAAGGAAAGGTCTAGAGTATAAAAAATTGGAAGGCACTAATGTCTGACAAGGATGTGTAAATATGCATTGTCTTTACCAATTTTTACTGACGTTTCCTTAAAGATTTCTCCAAACTCTGCAAACCATTTACCGAAACGTTGAAGGGCGACGCCAGGAAATTCAGCTGGGGGCCAGAACATGATAGAGCCATTGCGGAACTTAAACAAAGATTCATCACAGCCCCAATCGTCTCTCACTTTTTTCCCAGACAGAGAAACCCTTGTGGAACCCGATGCTAGCGATTTTGCGTTAGAATGAGTCCTCACAAAATTCATGGATAAAAAACTACATCTGGTGGCTTTCCACTGCTGAAAACTAAGACCTGCCAAACGAAATTATGAGATCTATGATGACGTGCTTCTAGCGATTTTGGAAGCATTCAAAAAGTGGAAACAGTACCTGGTAGGAACAGAAAATCAGTAACTGTCTACATAGATCATCAAAATCTATTGAACATCCTTAGAACCAAGGTATGGAACCCGCGGCAGATAAGGTGGGCTCAACAGCTGGCAAACTAATAATTCAAGATTGTCTATCCACCGGGAAAACTAGCTGGATACCCGGATGCACTAAGCCGACGGCCTGAGTACCGGCCGGAGGAGGGAGCTGAGCATAGTGACCAGTCAATACTTAAGCCTTCTCATTTCGAAATCGCACTGGTGCAGTTAAACCAACCTGAAACTGAGGATAAAACACTTGGCACAGAGTCGACAGGTTCTTTGCGAATAAAATTGCAAACTGTAAAAGCACGAATACCTACGAAAGGGTCCCGACTAGCAGCCAGACATGACCTGTCAACACTAGAGGATTTCATAATTCCGACTAAAGGACAAATGTTGGAAGAAAATGGAATTTCCGTTGGAATTGTAACCTACTCCCAAGTATCTCGAGAATCCCAAAGGGACCCTGAAGATACTATTAGGATAGGGGGAGAAGCGTCGATGGATAGGTCTTCAATAGACAAGGTAAAAGGTATGGAACTAATAGAGTGACCGTTCAACTTAAAGTATTAAAGATGATAGTCCTGTGAGGCTTGAGAGTCCGAATCCTTAAGGGATTGTAGGCTCTTTAAATACAAAAAATTATAGCTAGGAAAACAAAACAAAAGCGCAAACATCCTGTGCAACAAACATGCTAACAGAGGCAGCATACCAAGGTAACCATATTCCCAAAACAGAGGGTTAAAAGCGACAGGATGGAGCTAACAAAACAAGTAATGGAATCCAAACAGGAGGAACAAGAGATCGCTACTACTATACAAATCCAGTAGGTATAGCAGGAGGATAGCGATACCCAAATGGGTAGAAGCAAGGAGGGGTAGTGATAAGCAAAACAAGAAAAGAATCACCAGTTAGGAAGTCATAACCAAGTAGGAAGTGACAACCAAATAGTAGTGCTTATCAGGTATAAACCCAAATAACTAATAACCAACATCAAGTCAGTAGTAATTGTAGAAACAAAATAGGATTCCGTTACAGGAATGCTAACTGGAACATACGCGCGGTAGGTACTGCGCAGTGGAATGGCTGCCAAAGTAGGGATCAGCATTGGCGGAAGAGTAATGGAGGCTGATTATAGCGGAGAAGTCTTGGTTATTATAAGGAACTATGGGAATCAAGCTTGCCAGGTTCGCAAAGGGGAACGAATTGCACAAATGATCATTGAGAACATGCTCACGGCTGAGGCGATAGAAGTTAACAGACAAGTAGAAACTGCAAGAGGTAAAGGCGGTTTTGGAAGTACGGATGTATCATCAAGACGATCAACTGCAACCAAGACCCAGGTAGTGGTTGCATACTTACAAGCTGACTATGCCAAAAACAAGTTCCTTGATGAAATACACCATCAAGCAAGACAAGACAAAGGGATACTCCTAATGTCTAATGCTATAATGTCCAAGGTCGATATAAGGAAATATGACCAGACATAATTTAGAACCATTGAAGAGGCAGGCCAGAACGATCAAGAATGGCAGGAACGCAAGCAGGAATTGGAAACCTTAACCAACGAGAGCAAACTATTACAAAGTCACTGTTGGGTAACTGAAGGACTAATCTATTATAAGAATAGCTTATACATTCCAGAAAACGAACAGCTGTAGACAACTATAGCCAAGGGTTGCCACGACTCTAAGGTAGCGGGATACTAAGGACAGGAAAAGACTCTGGAAATGGTTACCAGGGACCTTTTCTGGAAAGGGCTGACAACCTGGATAAATGCTTGGTACGGTGATGCGATAAATGTCAACATAATAAATCACCACGACTAGCGAGGTTTTTGGTCTGCTGCAGCCCCAAGGGGTTCCCTTCGCCGCTTGGTCAGCCATATCGATCGACTTCATCACACAACTACCAGAATCACAAGGAAGAACACAAATTATGGTAGTCGTGAATCGATTGACCAAGATGGCATACTTTATAGGTCAGGAAAGTAATGCAATTGCTAAAGATGTTGCAAATGTATTCTTGAGGGAGGTCTGGAAGATACATGGACTTCCAGGTAAAATTATCTCCAACATGGATGGAAAGTTCTAGGGAGAATTCTGGGAAACCCTATGCAAAACCTTAGGGAAAAAAGCGAAATATGTCAACTGCGTACCACCCGCAAACTGATGGACAAACCAAAAGGACCCACCAAGTGATGGAAGGATACCTTAGGAAAGTTGACTATTATGATCAAACAGACTTGTACCAGTGGCTGCCACTAGCTGAGCATGCCTACAACAATTCAGTAACGAATGCTCATGTCATGTCACCATTCTACGCAAACTATCGATTCCATCCACAAACAGAATGGATGAAGGAACGTGAAGCCGAAAATCCAGGTACCCAACTCTACGCACAATGGATGTAAATAATACACTAACAGGCCAGAGAAGCGTTGGAAGTAACCCGGAAAAATATGAGCAAATATTATAACTGAAAGGCTAAGCAGCAACCAGACATCAAGGTCTGTGACCTGGTGATGTTAAAAGTAAAAATATAGGCACTAAGCGACCTTGTAAGAAGCTTAGCCCAAAGGTGTATAGCCCATTTAAGATATTGGAAAAAGAGGGAGAACGCGCATACAGACTAGAAATATCGCCAAGATGGAAGATCCATTCGATATTTCATATATCATTATTGGAACCCTATCGGATATCCAATCAACCAGAAAGGGAACAAACTCCCCGCGTGCCAGAGCAAATGGATTCAGATTTTGAAAAGGAAATTGAAAGAATTGTGAAGAGTGAAATAATCTCTTATCCGCAGCGGGTGGGTGGTCGTAACAGACAAATGCGTAAGTTACTCTATTTTGTGAAGTGGACTGGTTGTTCTGAGGATAAAATAACTTGGAAGCCACCAGACCACTTAGAGCATGCACAGGAATTGGTGGAGGCATTTGTTAGGGAGAATCCCGATATGCCAAAGCAGGCAGAAGTTGAATGACAAGGAAAAGGTTTTCCTAGCGTGGCCAAGTAAATGCGTGAGATTTTTCCCCTACCAAGTCGAGTTCAAAAAGGAGGAGTTTATTTTACTTTTTTAATGTTTAATTTAGTTATTTTTATTTTTTGGATAAAGAGAGGGTAACTTTGGAAAAAGCGATTGGGGACACCTGCTCTGAGGAGGGAGCTCGTGTTAGGCACAAATGACTCCCGAGAGGATTACATGACACTCAGGATAATTAGCATGAGTCCGAACCTCTACACACAATCATATCCCTCCCGCCCCGGTGTTCGCCCTGGGAGTGATCACAGGTACATTGTGCGGTTGCTCTGTAACCTACTCCTAAGTATCACGAGAATCCCAAAGGGACAATGAAGATACTATTAGGATAGGGGGAGAAGCGTGGATGGATAGGTCTTCAATCAACAAGGTAAAAGGTATGGAACTGATAGAGGGACCGTTCAACTTGTAGTATTAAAGATGATAGTCCTGTGAGGCTTGAGAGTCCGAATCCTTAAGGGATTGCAGTCTCTTTAAATACAAAAGATTGTAGCTAGGAAAACTAAACAAAAGCACAAACATCCTGTCCAACAACATGCTAACAGAGGGAGCATAACAAGGTGACCATATTCCGAAAACAGAGGGTTAAAAGTGACAGGATGGAGGTAACAAAACAAGTAATAGAATCCAAACCGGAAGGAACAAGAGATCGCTACTACTATACAAATCCAGTAGGTATAGCAGGAGGATAGCGATACCCAAATGGGTAAAAGCAAGGAGGGGTAGTGATAAGCGAAATAAGGAAAGAATAAGCAGTTTGGAAGTCATAACCAAGTAGGAAGGGACAGCCAAATAGTAGCGCTTATCAGGTATAAACCCATATAAGTAATAAACAACATCAAGTCAGTAGTAATAGTAGAAACATAGTAGGATTCCATTACTTTCCCCTTAAAAGAAATAAAACATACAAAACAATAAGGAATATCCTAAAGGGCTAAATGACCAACCTGCCTTTAGAGCATTCCACTCATTTTCCAAACATATAACTTAGTCAGTAAACATATATTCATCACTGGTGTCAGGACCTTACACCTTTATTAGCTCCATAGTAGCGAAGACAATACCATGAAGCAGATAGCCTTCGATCTCAGATTCATCCAAGGTGGAGAGTTTTGTGCAGGTATCGGATTCAGAGTAGTCTGAGTCTTGGAGAGGTTTCCAAAATCCGTCAGGCTCAAGCTCAGGTGACAGGGGGGCATAGTCTGGTTTCTGAAGTGTCCAGGCAGAGAAAGTCTCGCCATGCGACCAAGAGAGTCTGAAAGGTATAGATTCATTGTCAGTATCGAACCAGTTGGATCTGATGAGGGTGCTTGCGCCTCTAGGTTGTAGAAGGGTTCCCATGTTGTTTCGATTTCGTGATAGCCTTTCCAATGGATCAAGAACTGTCTTTTTCTGCAATAGATTCGATCTTTGAGTATCTTTTCGATTTCCCACTGCTCTTGTCCACTAGCATCGATGGTTTCTGGCTCTTTGGATATGGGTTCAGTTGTTCCTGGGAAGGCGAAGGGGTTGAGTCTTAGGTAAATGCGAAGATGGTAGTGATGGATCTAGTGGTGGATTCCTGCCATCACTAGAGGGAGTACGAGTTTATAGTTGTTATATCTGTTAGGTCCTTCGCTCACTGAGATGTGTCCTAACCAAGGTCCAACTAGCTTGTGATTTCGTCCAACCTTCTGGACATAGGGTGCTCATTTGTGGATAATTTCAGTTTCGTTAGGGATGATTAGGGGTCCATCCTTACTTTTGTTTTCGCTGGAGGTGGTTTGGCGTGCTGTGGCCTTCTTGAATGCATATCTGGCAAGTTGTTCATCTTTCATGATCTGTGAAGCAATCTAGTCTGCTGCTGGTACTGAAGTGCGGACAACTCTGACACTAGGGAGGAGGTTTGGTAGTCTGCCAAAGGTAATTTTGAAGGGGGAGAATTCTGTGCTATCGCTAGTGGCTGCATTGATTGTAGTCTGGACATGAGGTAGGTGGCGAACCCATTTGGTTTATTTAGGGATGACATAGTTCGTAAGGCATTGGCTAACAGTTCTGATTCTGCGCTCAGTCTGTCCATTGGTCTGGTGATGATATGCTGTAGCCATGTTGAGATCAAAATTAAGATTCGCCATAAGCTGTGTCCAGGAGCGTAAGGTGGACTTGGGGTCTCTGTCTGAGACTAGGCAGGTAGGGAAACTATGAATGGAGAAAACACGCTAAATGAGGGTGTGTGCTGTTTCGATAGCTGTGATGTTCTGGGAGACTGGTATGAGGTAGGTAAAGCCACTGAATCGATCTAAGACAACCATGATTAGTTCAAACTTGGAATCGCTAGGAAGGGTCCCGCAGAGTCTATTGCAAGAGACGAGAATAGCTGCCTGGGGACAGGAAGGGGGGTGACAGATCCTTCATGGACAGTGGTAGGTTGCTTGTTAAGCTGGCATAGGTAGCATCTGCAGACATAGTCTTTAAAATCGTACCTCACAGAGAGCCAGTAGAAGTGTCTTGAAGCATATTCAAAACATTTCTGCCAAACCATATGTGCCATTTGTTCATGGGTAATGTGCACAATTCCACTTCTGATGTTAGCACCTTGATAGCTTGCTTCATAGGGGACATAAGGACAGTCTCTACAGTTATCGTTCCCATTTCTGACGAGAACTCCATCATATAAGACCCAGTCTGGAAGGTCGATAGCCTTGGTAACTACCTCAAGGAGAGAGTCATTCTGGGTAGCATTTCGAATGGTGGACGACCACTTTCCTTTCATGTAGTTGGTAAGGAGAAAAGCACGAAGGTCAAGCTGTGAACAGGGCAGATCAAATAAGCAGTCCTCATAATCGACAGGTGCTTCTGACGTAGGTAGAGCCCTTTCTTTCTCGATATCTGGTATTTCTCTTTCTTTCCTATTATCAAAAACTGTATAGAAGACTGAGTAGCCATCATCAACGTGGAGGAGAGGAGGAACAGCCCATCTATGCTTTACTTTGCGCATAGGATGATGAGGGGAGACAAAGTTGGAGGAAGAGTAAAGAGGCAACGGTCCTGGAATATCGCGAGATCCTGAGGGGAAGTATCCTGTATTCTTTCCATTTATGTGGGTTTCACATTCGTCCCAGACACAGGCAGTCCAGTGCATGGCTCTTTATCTATTAGATTCAAGAAATCGGTCCAGTTCATTGACTGGGGGTCGAGGAGGGACTGGTGTGGGCTGAGGGTCAGGTTCAGTAGGTGTGCTGATGGGGGCGATATTTTCGGAGGTGGTGACTGCAAGGGATTCCTGTTGGTTGATAGAATGATGGATTCGTTTAATGCAGTTGGTGATAATATCTGGATACAGTGGTTGGTCCATATCTCCTGGAGTATTATTAATTCTCGCTGCAAGGCCAGACAATTGAGCTTTAGCTCGCTCAATAAGTACTGTGGTATGGGATGGCTCTTGAGAGTTGCTGATATAGGAGGAGGTCTCAACAATTTCACAACCTTGAATGGCATTCGTTGCAAGCTCGAGGGTATCTGCTGCTTTGTCCGTGGCTTGTTCAACAGAATCTGAGTAGTAACTCGCTTCTTGGGAGCTGGAGGGCTTTGAGTTGGTGCCATGATGTGAGTTCCACATGGAGTACTGTTCAGGAGCAAGAATGCGAGACGGTACTTGAAGAGTGAGGGCAGAAGAGGGGTTTAGGGCATGGGCGATTTTGAGGTAGGGTCTTGATATACTTTTTATGGCAGAGGAGGGGGTCTTTATAGGCTTTATCTCTGTAGGGTCTTCGAGTATTTGGTCTTCTTCAGCTGGGGTGTCTTCATAGATCCTTGGTGGTGCATCTTCAAGGACATTGTCTTTGCCAAGTTTGTGTATGATATCGAAAACATAAGATTGCAGGAACATGCGCCATTTAGTTTGGCGGTAAGGTAGGTCAGTCTGCTTCAGGAAAAAGGGTAGTGCCTTGTCAGACACAATAGTGAACGTTGTGCCATATAGAATCGGATGGAATGCCTCAATGGCATCCACTATCGCCAAAAGTTCCAATTCATCGACAGGTAGAGCAGCTGACTTCTTGCAAACTTTCTGGTGTGGAATGCGGCAGGGTATTCTTGCTCAGGGAAGGGTCCTTGGCCAACCCATGCTCCAGATCCAACTTTAGAGGCGTCAGTAATGAGGTATATTGGATCAGCTTATGTCTCATATAAGATGGGGCAGAGCGGAATTGTCTCCATAGTCAGGCGCTTAACCTCTATGAAGGCTTCCTTATGCAGGGGTCGCCATTCTAACATATCTTGTGAAATTAGGTCCGAGAGGAGGGTAGTGGTGGAGGCAAGGTGTGGAAGGAACTGTGCATGATATATCACAACACCAATAAAGTTCTGAACATCCTTTTTCGATTTTGGTCTGGGCCAGTCTTGGATGGATCAAATTTTTTCTGGGTTTGCATGGATTCCTCTCTCATCTATAACATGTCCTAGGAGTGAGAGCTTGGTGGCGAAGAATTTGCACTTGGCTGGCGATGCTCTGATCTGGTGCTGCTTAAGTCTTTCCATGACTCATCTAATGTACGAAATATGGTCTTCAACTGTTTCTGAGTAGATGGTAATGTCATCCATGTATACCCAAACAAACTTTCCAATAAATCCATCTAGGACGTATTCTATAACTCAAATAGCTGTAGCAGGGGCATTGGCATCTCCTTGCAGCATAAATCTACATGCAAAGGATCCAAAGGGTGTCTTAATGGTGTTGTATTTCTTATCACTAGGGAGAACTCGAATTTGGAAGTACTAATTTGCAAGATCTATGGTGGATCTGAACATTGCTCTGGCAACTGTTCGGAGTATCATGGCTTGGTTGGGAATCGGTCCATAGTCCTTGATTGTAATATCATTCCAGGGTACAAGGTCTGCAAGCAGTCTGATTTCGCCATTGAGTTTCAGCTTTGGGAATATGTTGAATGAGTTGTGTGCCTCACTTGGGTAGATGATTCCTTTAGCTTTCCAGTCTTCGATTAATGCTCTATATGCTGCCATGATCTTGTCAGAGAAGGTGAAGAATCTCGGATTATGGTCCGAAATTGTGTCATGGAGATGGATGTGGTGATTGACATCTCGCAAGGGTGGTAATTCCGCCGTCTTCTTGCCAGGGAATACTGTAGGAAACTCAGAAATGAAGTCAGGAGCAACGGCTTTATTCATGGCTGCAAATCGAGCCTGAGTTGCTTTCTTGCACGTCAAGGTGATTCCTTTGTCAGGGAAGGTGATAATGGATTTTCCGTAATCTATTACAGCATGGTGTGCAGTAAGGTAAGGCATTCCTAGGAAGATATCATAGTTGTCCAAGGAACAGACTAGGGCTTCAGAGATATTGCCGCTTTCCTTGTCAATCAATATGACAGGCTTTGCAACATAGTTGATTGCTGAGCGTGATCCTTTAACTGCCAGCTTGAGGTTGATAGGAGTCTCAAGGTCTCTGGTAGGGATTTGGTGGGTAGTGACAAACCTTCCTGATATCAAGTTGTCTACTGTGGTTCCTGTATCGAATAGTGCCTTTGCTTTGTGGCCATTAACTGTGATGTATGCTTCGAGGGCTTGAGATTGAGTTCCACTAGGTCCTGCATGGTTTGTGGTGACTGTGACTGAGTCCTTTGCCTTGGGATCATCTTCCTGGGTGTGGTATTGTAACAGGCGCTAGCATGTGTGAACGGTTAAACAATAGAGCCTAAGCTGTAGTCAGCTATCGCTTTGATGTCTAAGGGAGACCTGCTGAGAGGTGAAGACAAGGGGAGTACAATAGAATGGTTTATAGAGCGAAGGGGAACAATAGGATCACAGTTCAACCAAGTGTATTCACTATCTAGGCATCTGTCTGAAGTCTGATGTCTCCTGCTAGCCAGGAGACCACTCTTAAATATATAAAATCTTTCCTGCAAGAGCTGAGGCTCTGGAAACCCGCAGCCACTATCATTACCGGTGAGTGTACAGCTACCGGAATCCTGTGGCCCTGCTGGAGTCCTGGGAAGCCTGGGGCTTTCCTACAATACTGCCTCTATCCTACGGCCGGTATACATGACCTGTTCCTTCCCTTGGAACTCAAGGGGCACAATCCTGCCGATCCTGCAAAGAATACAGTAATCAAGGTACCAGAATCTAGAGATTCCGGTAGGGAAATCAAATACAAAGGAAATCAAATAAAATGAATGTAATCTGACAAAGGAATGGCTAACAAGAGTGGGACCAGAGGTACCGGAACATGTACACATGTTACATTCCCCATATCTGAACAAAACCTATCTTCTCCTAAGGCCATAGGCCTCATCGCCGCTCTCCCAAGGCCAGAGCATAGAACCATCATCTGTGATGAAGTAGCTATCATCTGAGCCTTCAGAATCGTATTCCTCATCGTTATAGGGCTGCCAGAAATCGTTGGGTACCATGGTTCTGGGGCAAGGGATTGTAGAGACTTTCATAGTCTCCAAAGAGGTCCTGACATAGTGGGAGGTGATGTTAGGCATCGGTTCTGGCCTGTGGTTTTCTTTCCAATATTCCCGTATTAGTTCCATTGAATTCTCGAGGTTCTCGATGGGTTCCCTAGAGTCATTTGTCCTTTCATACCTTTTCCAGTGTAACAGGAACTCGACTCTGTTGTTCTGTAGGCGATAATCCAGTATCTCCTATGCTTCCCATTCTTCTGCATTGTTGATGAGTATAGGGGCCGGCCTATTCCTCCTCCTTGATGCAAATCAATTCGGATCATTCTCATGGTATTCCTTGAAGCATGAGATGTGAAAGTATGGCTTGAGGCGCTTCATTCTCTTAGCCAATTCAAGCTTGTAGTTATCACTACTACAGTCATGCTCTAGGACCTTAAAGGGTCCAAACCAGTGAGGCTCTAGCTTCATGGATCGTCCAGGGGCGGAGGTGTAAGGGCGTCCTCTAATAAGAACTCGGGTGCCAATGTTGAATGGTCTTCGATAGGGGTTCCTCTTTTTATCTGGTTGCACAGTCTGCCAGAATGTGGCATGCTTTCTTGCCATGTCAACTTGCATCCTGGTGGCTTCATGAGCATTCAAGATCTCGTCCACTGCTGGTACTTTGTTGGCGGATCTGAGGACAGGATTGAAGAGCTTCCAAGTGCGTCCATAGAGTGCTTGGTATGGAGATATTCCTAAGGATTCATGGGGGGCGCATTCATGGCTGCTGCTATCGCTGGGAGGGCTTTGAACCAGTTCTGTCTTTTGTTGATGAAGTTCCTCATTATCTGTTTAAGGGTGCAAATCCGGCGGTCTACCTGGCCATTGGTTTAGTTGTGGTATTGAGTTGCCATCCAGACCTGGATTCCCATTTACTTCATCATCTGAGACCAGAACTTAGAGGTAAAGCGGGAGTCTTGGTCCAGTACTATGCTTAGAGGATGTCCATGAACATCAAATATCGTCCTCTGGAGCTTGCTGAATACTTTTTCGGAGGTGGCAGAGTCCTGAAGTGGTATAAGATGAGTGTAGGAGGTAAAGCCATCGATAATAACCATGATGGTAGTATGGTTATTTGATTTGTTGAAGGAGCCGGAGAAATCGATGGCAAGGGATTGGTAGGCTTCGTCAGGTGCTGGCAGGGATAGAGATCTACCTGCCAGAAGTGTGGTTGGCTCCTTGTTAATCTAACATTGATCACAAGAGCGACAGTAGGCTATGAAGTCCTGGCGCATCTGAGGCCACCAGAAGAAACAAGCGGCGTACTTGTAGGACTTGTGAGCTGAGAAATGTCCTAGGCCTTCATAAACTGTTTTAACGATGAAATCCCGAAGGGATACTCCCCTTTCTATGGGTCAAATAGGGATATAGATGTTAGAATAGCCGTTGGTATTGTCAGCTATGAGGAGGCCATCCTGGATTGAATAGTGTAGCTTGTTAGTAGTCTCCAGGACTCGCCGGAAAAGAGGGTCATTCTGGAGAGCTACAATGATACCTGGGCAGAATTTTCCCATCAGGGATGAGTGGAGAGTACCAAGTGTTAAGGTTCGACTATCTATATCGCGCAACCGGCAACGATATATGATTCAGTCTATCAAGACACTTGCTCACTACTATTGCGACCACTCCAAGTCCAATAGTTTTCCTGAGCACTTGATAGAAGAATCCGACAGTCAACTTTAACTAGAGGTCGCTAGAGGGAGAGCGAAATGAAGGTTTGATTGATAAAGTTATAGATAGGAAATAACAAAGATGGTTGCGTGAAGA